>CAIGRF010245341.1:75387-96511 GCA_903798235.1 Fraxinus ornus
TTTTATTGTTTATTAAGGGTAGAATAGTCTTTTAGTTTCCTTTATTTTAGACTATATATAGTCTCTTTATATTTAGGTTTTGTATTCACTTTTCATTATGCAGAATTAATGAAACCCTAGCCTCCCTTTTTCTTTCTCTTTTCCTTGAATTATTTAACACTTATATGCTTTAAAAATAAATTTTAAAGTGTTAACCGTTACGTAAATTTCAAAGTGTCCCACCAATCATTTTTTAATTTTGCAAATATTTAGTTGTAGGCCCTTCATACAAGGATTCAAAGTGATAGTTAGGAGCCTTGGAACACAACAAGAATCGCATTAAATAGGCAACTATACTGATCATAATGGTGACTTGAACATGATTACTCGATCATGGTTGAAACACTTGGCCCTTATTTGATTTAGCTAAAAATATATTTTTCGTAAATTTTAAATTGATAAAATTTATGTATCTCATTAAAATATATGATTGAAAATGAGTATAAGGAAAACTAATTTTTGAAAAATGAAAGTCAAACCGAAACTTAGCTACCTTCTTTGGGCTTTTGCAAATTATTGTTCCATTCATCTTCCTATGTAGTCGCTGTTTGATTTTGTTAAAAATTAGATTTTTAGTTGGTTTTGATAAAAGCTGATGAAATATATGATTAAAAAGCTAATAAAAGTTATGAAACCCATATAATGTATTGTTGAAAATGAATTTGAGAAAAATTAAACTTTAGAAAATGATGGTCAAACATAAACTTTGTCAAGTGAAACTACTCGATAAAATTAGTATATATTTTCACAATAATTAGCTTGTCCACTAGACGGAAAAGTTTAGTTGCCACTTTATCATGGGCACAATGAAGTTATTATCATTCCAAAACGTGCGCCATTGTTGTGTAAATTCAATGGAGAAGTTTCAACATCGTGCCAGTCCATCACTGGAAAATAACAATGTGGCACTCGACCATTACGAGGAAATGAGAAAATTAAGAATTCAATTGGCTGGCTGACTAAGTTGTCAAGTAGGTAGCAAGTGAAGAGGCTATGACGCGTGGCTTGTTAATGGGAAAAATTAATGAAATGTAAGGTAGGTTCGCACCGGCAGTGTGATTCGTTTGATTACTAGGAAGTGGCCGTCAACGTACAAATCTTTCACGCGATCCAAATCCAATGATGGTTAATATGGAACAAGGTACAATTCATGACTTGAAAATTGAAACCTTCCAAATCTGATTTTATTAGCTACTTCCAAAGTCCTTTCAAAAGATGGTATGTCAACAAAAGAAGACGACTCGTTATTTCACCTACCAGAGTAATATGATGTGACAAAATGTGGTCTTGACATCTTACCACATTATCGATAGACAAGATATCTTCTGTCTACTATGAATAGGATATCATCATATTCATAAATAATAAGTGTTTTTTATGAGTTAATTTAAACATAAAGTTTTTTTGTGGCTTTATATTTTGTTGAATTGAAACGATGTGTTAACTTTTCTTTTGCATGGATTTGGCCTAGTGAATGAAACACTTTTTATTATGATTTTTCTTTTGTTTTTGTTAGTATTTAAGTTTATAGATTGATATATAGTTTTGTATTATTATATGACCAATAAAGAATGAAAATATTTTAAAATTAGTGAACTAGTGACAATAAAGTGAATATGAAGAAGAAAAAAAAATATAAAATCAATCCGGGATTTAAAATAGAACCAAATCATTAAGTTTAGGTTATAGAAAATCTCAAAGCGTTAAATAGTTTGGTCGAGGTTTGGTTTTTCCAAATAGTTTCAAACGATTTAATTTTGAAAATCTATCAAAAATCGATCAAATCGAACCACTGAATCCCTTACTTGAAAATGATGGTTAATTGAATATTCATAAGGGTTTGTTGAGTCCTAATGTTGAAAACAAGTGTCAATTAGAGAAGTTTATTCTTCTACTTTTATGATGGTAAAATCGTCGGTGACAATTTTTTAACGAACCCTATACTTTTCAAGGACAATAACTACCATTATGATGGAATTAAGAAGCATGCAATCTTGACGTGAGATAACAAAATAATTTAATGACGGTCAGCCTCGTTAATGAATCAAATCTTGCTCTTAGATCGAGTAGAGCATCTATCGAATGATAATTCAATAAGATCGATCAAAATTCAACTCTCTTTTTTGTCGCGATAGCTTCTTGAATGAGCTTTTACGTTGACACGTGGTTCAAAATCTAAATCAGCAATAAACATGGATTAGTCATATAAATTTATGTGTTTGCCCTCTTGATTGATGAATTAATCAAAATTTTAGGAAATTTATGATTATCTACTCATATCATTATTATCTCATCATCAATTGCAAAACTGATGTAGATTACAACTATTCATCTTTATTTTAATCTTTATATCTCTATTACTAAAGATAACAATGAAAATATTGAAAATTTTATCAATTGAGGACTTGAATAATCCGTAGGATTCTTCGAGGATGATAACACCCTTTTTTTTATTCACATATTCTGTAAGATCTATTCTATAAAATTTATAATTTTTACTTATTTTTCGATTTTACGGACCCACGTTTTATAAATAATTATAAAATTTGACAAAATAAATAGGGTTTAAAGTAAGTCTTTTCTATTGATATGGACACCAACGAATCGTATCCATGCCCCCTTCTTCCAAAATAACAGAGGAAACTACTTTTCTCGATAGTTAAAAAAAACACAAAAAGAACAGAAATTCTTGTACAGTTAGACTTCTTCGTACATATAAATACAAAGTTTAAAACCTCCGTCATCATTCATGGCAACCGTTTTTCTATTTCTTTTTCCATAATTTTCTCACTTTTTCTTTTTAAAGAAAAAACCGTTTTCATAGTGGCAATGGCAAGCGGTGCCACGTCCGGCAACTCCTTGAACGGCAGTACTCACCGACGCCGCGGAGTCGACGCCATGAATGACTTGGAGAAAGAAATTAAATTTTCTGTATGTAATTCTGTAAACGATATAGAATCGGAAATATTGAGTAAAAGTGACGGTGTAACTAGTCAATACTTATGCAAACATAAAAAGGGGCCGGAGAATTGGGTTTTCGGATCAAGGAAGAATATTTGGCGTTCGTTATTCGGGTTGATGTTTATGTTCATGGTGGTTTTGGTGTTTTTCAAGTTCCATTTCATGATGAAAAATGAGATTTTGATTATTCAGAATTTCCAGAATGATTTATCAGATGCTCAGAGTGCCACGTTTGATTCCGATACCTCTTCAAATTCTGCTGTGAAGAAACGGCAGGCGAGGGAAATTCCGGTAAATATAACCCAATTATTTCTTCATTTCGTTTCATGATTTTGAGAAGTAAAAATGTTAAGTTGATTAATGGCTCCAATGAGTGTTATGATGTCAAGTTTTTTTTATTTTATTTTCTAATAAATCAGATCGAACTTTGTGTGTTTTTGGATTTCCTTTCCCTCATATTTATTGATGAAATTTAATTGAATTTATAAATCTCAAAAAAATTCCATTTTCTGAAATTATAAGAACTTCACTTTGCTATTTGACTGGTTTTTTAATTTTCAGTTTTCTTTGAGATATAGATGACATGCTTACAATAACAAAGAAGGTTCTCTTTGACAGGTCCAGGATATTTGGTTGAAACCAAAGAGTGATAACTTTTACCAATGCATTGCTCGACCGAAGAATCGCATAAGTATGTCAAAATTCAACAATGCACATGCAGAAATCTGTTTTTGTTTGATATTCATGAACGTTCTGATTTCTTTCAGGGACAGGGTCGACAACAAACGGTTATATTCTGGTTCATGCGAACGGGGGACTCAATCAAATGAGAATAGGAGTTAGATCACATCTATACTTGTTTGAGTATTTCTTTTTTCTCGTTTTAGCTAATCAAACATTGAAATTAATCTCAGATATGCGATATGGTTGCTGTTGCAAAGCTTATGAATGCGACTCTTGTGCTTCCTTCCCTTGATAGCGCGTCCTTTTGGTCCGATCCTAGGTATATGTTGTCAATGTGGTTGATTGAGACCTTCTTTTGTTCTTAATCTCTGTCTCTCCTTAGCTTATACTATTTTTGCAGTGAATTTAAAGATATTTTTGACTGGAGGCATTTCATTGAAGTTTTAAAAGATGATATCGAGATAGTTGAATCTTTGCCATTAGAGTATGTCAAATTGAAACCCTTTAACAAGACACCTATCTCTTGGTCAAAGGTTTGAAGATAATAAGAATTTTCATGTGTCTAGTTACATTAGTTGTAGTCGTCTTGGAACTGATTTTGATGCTTTATTTACAGGCTAGTTACTACAAAGAACATGTTCTTAATTTGTTAAAGAAGCACAAGGTGATCAAGTTTACTCATACGGATTCACGACTTGCTAATAATGGTCTCCCGCCCTCAATCCAGAAGCTCAGGTGTCGTGCAAATTACGAGGCTCTCCGCTACACAACAGAGATTGAAGAGCTCGGAAAGAAGTTCGTTGATAGACTTGGGAAAGATGGTGAACCATATATTGCTCTTCACTTGAGGTAATAATTGTACAAGATTGTTTCTGTTCTTATCTTTGTTTGTTCCTTGTGGATCTACTAAATTTCTATTTTACTAGGTATGAGAAAGACATGCTTGCATTCACCGGTTGCAGCAACAATTTGACCGCAGTCGAGGCTGAGGAACTTAGTGTCATGAGGTATAATGTTAAGCACTGGAAAGAAAAAGAGATTGACAGTAAAGAAAGGCGACGGCAAGGGGGCTGCCCTCTTTCTCCCCAGGAAGCAGCCCTGTTTCTCAAGGCCATGGGGTATCCTTCCTCAACGCGAATATACATAGTTGCAGGGGAAATTTTCGGTAAAAATAGCATGGACGCATTCCAATCTGAGTACCCTAATGTTTTCACTCACTCAACACTTGCAACAGCAGAGGAGTTGGAACCCTTCAAGAATTATCAGAACCGACTCGCTGCCTTGGATTATCTTGTAGCCTTAGAAAGTGATGTATTTGTTTTCACATATGATGGGAATATGGCGAAGGCTCTACAGGGGCATAGAAGGTTTGAAGGATTTCGTAGGACAGTAAACCCGGACAGGTATAGTATAAGCACTCCTTCAATAGGTTGCCATTTTTTCTTTCAAATCTAAATTGATTTTATTCGTTATTTTTCAGGTTAAATGTTGTTAGACTGGTAGACAAGTTGGATAAAGGTACTATTTCTTGGGACGAATTCACGTCTGAGATCAAGAGCATACACTCCAACAGAATCGGATCACCATACCTTAGACAAGCCCGTCACACAACAAGACTCGAGGAGAACTTTTATGCAAACCCTTTTCCCGGTTGCATTTGCCATAGTTCTGTGAATGAAGTAAAGCATCAGTGACGGGATTCAGTGACCTAATCCAGGAGTTGCTTCAGAAAGATAGGTTTTTCCATTTTAGTTTGTAAGTAAAGAATACAACACATGATGCAAGGCGAACTGCTGTTGTCCAGGGTATTGCCAGACGCTTGATCATCACCCTTATTGAAAAATAAGGATCGATTCTTTATACGATAGGGTGTCGAAAGGCGAGAAGGTGAATATATTTTGTTGATAAAACAATAAACACATTTTTTTTTTAGCAGTTGATTGATTTATTCATTCTTGTTTCCTTCACTTGATCTCATATTGTATTGCCAAACTGGCTCAATACAATTTGTAATGACTTCATTGAGAATAGAAAATTTTGTTATTTTTGTTCTTGTTCATCTTTCTCTATTACGGTCCTGAAATCAGTCCAGGTCAGGTCAAAAGTGGGCCACTAGCTGAATAGAATAGATGTGGAAAATTTGGTAGTCAATGCACTCTGGCTAATATTTCATGACTTGACTTGTGGGCCAAAATTGGCCATTAATTGGTGTCAATCGCAACAACACTTATCAAAGTGAAAAGTATCTTACATTAGTTAAAAATTGATTTTCAAATAAGTTGTGTTAATCAAACGTTTGATGTATCTGTAATTGGCTCGACATATTTGTTTCAAATTGGTGATAATCTTGGAAGCTTCAAAAAGAGATAAACAACTATCTAATCAATCAAAGCAAGAAATTATTTTGTCACATATATACTTCACGAAGTACTGATATAACGGGGTCATTTCCTATCTTTACATTATCATATTTTCATTCTCGTCTTGACTTTGGAGTCATTGTTGTTGAGGTATAAACAAAAAATTGGCAAAAACTCGAGTTTTGAGTAGGGATGGACGGATAATTCTCTGTCCCGAATCTTTTTTTAAATTGTTATTTTTTTTTTATTTACATCGTATATTAAAAAATAATTAATTAAACAAACAGTATTTTTTATTCCCGTCAGGCCCCACCCCAAACGAAATGGGGATGGTAATGCCCGTCCAGTGCGTCCAAAAAGAAAAAAGAAAAAAAAAATCAACGAACGACGTCGTTTCCATATAATGATGAAATTAGGGCTTTATCGCCCTTCCCCTTTTGAACTCGTTCCAACTTTCTGAAATAATCATCTCCTTTTATTAGGCATATCTCCTCAGTGTGCTTCCTCCTCCATTCGTTTTTGAACTAATTATTATGTGAATTTTGTTAATATGATGCTCCTTTATCACGTATTTTATACTTTGATTTTGTGTTAATTTGCATTGGATCAATGATATCTATCTAAGATTCCCAGCAAGGAGCTTAATATTACTTTCTACCTTCCTGAGATGCAATTATCATTTTTGATTTCTCCTATTTGGTACATTAGCATCAATGGCAATTCTGTGTTTTAATTGAATTGTTTTCCTCCCACTTTACTTGTTTGAGATTTGTAATTCGGAGAACATTTTACTTATATTGTATTCTTCTTCATAAAGCTAAGTCATTCTTTTACTTATATGGTATCCATGATGTTTACTAAAAACACACTATCTACTTGTAATTTGCTTTTGCAAGATTGATGATGTGAAAATTTCTGATATTCGAATTATACTCCTTTCTTATTCTTATTTCGGGCTCGCTGATCTTTTTATGTTGATCGGTTTTCTGAAATGCTAAAATTTGTCATCAAAGTTGCGGTGTGTGACTTTTTTATAATGCCTGTCATTCCTTGTTTTAGTTATACATGTGAATTACTGCATCTTAAAAATGTAGCTGTTCATTAAGTGCAAAACTTGTAATGTTATTAACTGCCAATCAACTCTGTACCTTTTTTGAAACATATAACTCAAGATTTGTTTTCACTTTTATCGTCTGTCTTTTGTTCTCATAATTCATCTTTCAGCAGCAATTGTACATGTTGTTTAATTCCCCTGGTTATGGACAGAGAAAATGTGGGATCTGAAGTAAATGGTGTCTGTTGCTGACCCCATCATGGCTGGTGCTTCATCATATTTGTTTATGTCTGGTGCCTAAAATAAGTGAAAGGTTAATGCTGAATTTGCAAAATGAAGAACTTTAGCTACTTTTTGGAGTGGATTCAAAGTGCTGACTATGTGAAGTTGAAGTGTCGGGCTATCCCACTGGTTGAGATGGCATTTGCTTTTGTTTGGAGAGCGAGCAGTCTTATAGTTTATGTTCTGATATATTAGGATAATAATGCATCTAGCAGAATTCTCTTATGCAGAAAGTTGAATGAACTTTGAACCAGCTAGTTTCTGAGTTTTGATCGTGCGACTGCGAAGGTGCCACTCGAGATTATAAAAATCTAAATTTGGAGAAGGAACTCATAACATGCAACAATTTAATGGATTTGAGTGCAAAGCCACATGACAGGAATAGGAAAAAAAAAATTGTAATTTCAAATTGGCAATCTGTGAATGTAATATTCTGAACCTAACGATACTAATGTTGTTGGTTACTTGTTTTGAAAGAAATATATACCTGTGTTTTTATCCAACATTACTCAATTATTGCACTGAATTGGTGCACAATATTTTCCATCTGATAGTTCAATTGTTGTTTTTGCTTGCACCAGTAATGGATTGACATAGTTATAATTTTATGATATGACGATTTTTGAGTCCTTTGACAGTTGACACTACAGTTCTGGGACCATGAAAGATTTACCCATCGGAATGATCAAGATTTACCTTTTGTTTTAAATTAAACATCTAATGTACCAACAACATGTTGCTCGCAGAACCGATAAAAATTATGAGAAAGTTTATGGGAAATCGAAAGGTTTTACGAGAAAGATGAAGATCTTTAGAATCTTGAATGTCTGTCTTGGTAAATTAGCATTCCATCTCTAATGCAATTGACTCTACAGGGAATTGAGGATGTGATTGGTTTTGATGTATTTTAATGGACCAAAACTTGTACCAGTTAATAAAGGAGCTCCTCAACTTCAAGTATTTTAATCTTCTCTAATCCATCTGCCACGAGGGCAATATTTCCTCGATGATAATAAGTTATGAGATCATAAAAGTTTTATTAGATCATCATTAAGATAATGATGGAACTATATAACTATTATCCTTCCGACTGTCAAAAACAAATAAAAACTGTCAAAAGATATCATCAGTAATGAATATAAGATTATTATACAACTTATATAACCAGAACTCAGTAAAACAATTATACCACTAACAAAAGAATAAGTGATAAGAGAAAATTTTCTAATATTTGCAAAAAATCGAAATCATTTACTGATTTCTAGTCTAGATGATCTATTACAAAACTCTCATCCTAATGCTAGGCTAGATCATCTGTTACAAAAATTGAAGTGTCATCCTTAGCCTTCCAACGTGTACTGCATAGAGCACAACCTCAACCCTCTGTTGCGTGCCTCCTGAGTACTGTAAATTCCAATCTTGCCTCGTGAGCATCCCATCTAAGCCCAACTTCATCGTTCTCCATGAGTTTCCTCCTTTTCACAAAATGTTGCATCCAATTATTCTTCAATACAAAACTGCCAGTCTTCCATTTTGTAAGTTTCAACATGTGCCCTGTACTTGTAT
Source organism: Fraxinus ornus (assembly GCA_903798235.1). NCBI lineage: Eukaryota > Viridiplantae > Streptophyta > Magnoliopsida > Lamiales > Oleaceae > Fraxinus > Fraxinus ornus. Next base: position 84,334 of record CAIGRF010245341.1, read on the forward strand.
CAACATCGTAAACAATAACACGAATTCCCTCATTATTCTGGCAAAACTCAGATGGATTGTCTATGAAGAAAGGTGCAATATGACTCATCACTTCGTTTCTTCCCATCAAGAGTCTTGAGGAACCATCTACATCACTTTTTTTCAAGACTTTCCTGATTGTCCAATAATTAGGATCCCCAGGTTGAAACTGAACCTGTTGTATTATTTCAGCATTTATTATTGCCTGATCCTCATCTTGAACCTGAACATCTTCAATTATTTCAGCTCCCGTTGTTATTGGATCCTCATGTTGAACTACCTGAACCTGTTCAATTATTTCAGCCACCATTGTTATTGGATCCTCATGTTGAACTACCTGAACCTGTTCAATTATTTCAGCCCCCATTATTATTGGATCCTCACGTTGAACCTCAACCTGTTGAACTATTTCAGACCTCATTATCCTTCTTCTCATAATAATACTATCTAGTCCGAGTTCAAGGTCAAGTAATGTTTGATCAGAGTTGGATTCTTCAACTCGAGAAGATGCACTACTTTTTCTAGTATTGTTCTCACTAGACAAATAATTAGAAGATTCTGCCGCATTCCTTTCCGGCACCATCGTCCTTCTTCTCTTCAAAATTGGACTCCCTAGTCTGAGTTCAAGGTCAATTGAAGTTTCATCTGAGTTGGATTCTTCAACTCGAGAAGATGCACCACTTTTTGTAGTATGGTTCTCACTAGACAAATAATCAGAAGATTCAGCCGCGTTCCTTTCCGGCACCATTATCCTTCTTCCCCTCATAATTGGACTCCCTAGGCTGAGTTCAAGGTCAATTGAAGTTTCATCTGAGTTGGATTCTTCAACTCGAGATGATTCTCCGCTGTTCATACTAGACAAATAATCACGGAATTCAATCGCCTTTCCTTCGTGACTAGTTTCCGAACAATCCTTTTGATTTATTTCAAGATTAAGTTCTTTTAACCTGTCATCTTCTTCCTTATTGTCAAAAGGGGCAATCGAAACACCGAAAATCTTGAATGTTCCAGAAGAGGAAGAAGACGGACGGGGATCAGGAGAAAAATCATCCCCGCCTGGAAGATTGACAGCATTGGGAAGCATATCGGAATTGCGTGAAAAAATTCAAAGCTTTTTTTTTCTGAAAATTGTATGAATGACCATGCATATCGAGTGTGTTTATATAATTAAATTATATGTTCCTAAATCCCCCTCAAACTAGAATTTTGAATTTCACTAGAATTTGTTACTTCGTTTCAACTGGGATTCGAAGATTTTCTTATCCAGGAAATTCTCACGAACCTTGAATGCAAGGTTTCTGTTTACCAGCAAAATTAGGTGCTTTTGTAGAGTGTTTATGGTATATTTCCTTGTATGAAAACTTTAGATTTGTAGTTCAATTTAAGCCCCTGTTTGGCCACATTAAAATTTTCATTTTCATATATTTTTGTTTCTGGAAATGTTTGGATAGATTACATTTTTCTCATAGTTGATTATTGACCACAACGTAAGGCTACTTTCAAAATAAGCCCCTGTTTGGTACACATTAAAATTTTCATTTTCATTCTTCTATTAATTTTCAACCACACATTTTTCAATAAAATAATATTTTTCATCACGTCAATATTTTTTCCTTCTTTTTCAACCACACATTCTTCATCAATCTACTATTCTAAAATATATTCTTTCAAAATAATGTGGCTCAAATACACCCTTAGTCAGATTTTGTGGTGCTCTTTATTTATTTATTTATTTTTTCCATCCTTAAAGTTAGGGATATCGATAATGAAAAATTCATTAGTAATTTTGTAAATGAAATATAAAAATTTGAGAATGTGCCTAAAAATCAATATTAAAAAGCTCGTGCGTAGGCTCGAAGCTTGGGATAAACGTCTCGCTTCACGCCTAACTTTTTTTTTTTCCCAATTTCTGAACGGTTGAATTTTTCCTCCCTCCCTTTCGTCTTCCCTATGTGCACTTTTTTATTTTTTTTTTCTTTTTTAAAAAGAGTCTTTATTTGACTTTAGCTTATTAATTTTTTTATTTTTAAAAAACTTTTTATTTGACTTTAATTTTGAGTTTTTAAAGTTTTTATCTATACAAAAGTTAAAAATAATTTTATTTAAATAGTTGAATAAGATTTAAGTTATAGTGCTATTTACGTTATGTAATTATGATTTTGAAACTCGTTATTTTATTGTAAACTTCAAAAATATGTAAGAAGATCCTATAAATCTATATTAAGATTTAAGTAATCTACATTATGTAAGTATGGTGTAGTTGAAAATTGAAACTATAAAAAATATTCTAATTTTGCATTTCTAAAACTTGAAAATTGTATAATTGACAAATTGTAAGAATTATTAAGTAAATATAGTATTTTATAATTTTAAATGTTTGATATGTATTATTTCAATTATTAAATGAATTTTAAAATGATTAAAAATTTAAAATAATATGAAAGGTAAGAAAACTCTTTTTACACCTAAGCACGTAAAGTTTGAAGGTTCGCTTTAACGTCTAGCCACGCTTTACGTTTTTTAAAACAGTGCTAAAGATAGATTAAATGTTCACATGTAGCCTGTAGGTCGAACAATAGTTATTGTAATATTAATAAAGTTTTGTATTTGCCCATAAACATCATTTTTTTCAAGAATATCTAAATGACCAGCAAAGGTGTGTGAAAACTTGTCTCAATAATGTGTTTTTGCTTCGAAATATCGCTTGAAACTTGCTTAAAGATCAAATAGACCCTTATACATCATTTTATTCAATTAGGATCCAAGGTATACGGTTGTACCATATGTACATTATCATTTACAGATTAATTTATATACACATGTGGTAAAATACGATTTAAGTAAAAAAAAAATATAAATCAGCCAACTTAAAAAAAATAAAAATAAAATAAAAACTACATACTCTCGTTTTGACACATCTGTAAAATTTTATAACTCTGTATGTACAAGTAGTATTATTCTAAGACATAAGGCCATTTCTTAGATTGTTGTTTTGTGTGAAAAAGAAAAGTATTATACTAAATATTTTCACGAAATCAGCAATTCTATTAAACGAGTTCACAAATAAGTTCAAAACTTTCGTCAACAATTTGTGGTGTACGATAATCCGTCAACAAACAGATGAAAGCCATGTTGAAAATTGAGACGGACTTCCCCTCCGCTACTCGGAAGTTAGAACTTGATCTTATAATGCCCACAGCCCGGCGTCACAAGCCTATCTATATGTTTCAAGTATAGATATGCAAATTTCGTGTTTGTATAAGATTCAGTTATTCATCTCCTCTTTTTTCTTTTTTTCTCTAGGATGGGGTGTGGTTCATCTTCTTCAACCATCAAAGCATAAGACAATTTGTACATCACGTAATTACGAGTAATCAATGTGAAAAACAAAGGAATTGCATCAAGAAAATGAGAAAAAAAGAAAAAGCATGCAAACATGGCACAAGTCAGTGGAACTGTGAAACACATCTTAGGACTAAATTTCAATACAGACAAATTATTCAGGTGCCAACATAACTAGCCTCTGAACCCGAACCACGTGGCAACTGATGCAGGACACTTGTCGGTGACGAATTGGATGTTGACGATCTTAACGCCTCAGCAAGGGGTCCGCCCATTGGAGCCACCTGATTAGTCCCCCATGGTGCACCCCAATTCAATTGAAGCCTCTCTCTCTCCCCGTTAGTAACTTGACGCTCAGAGTCATCTGCGTCGTCTCCAGTACTGAGTTTCAATGAAAAATCTGATGATGGGTTTCCAGTCCCCATTGAAATTGACAAGTTGGTGGCTGAAGCCATGGAGCTGGTTGCATCGTCTGTTTCTTGAAGTGATCTAGGCCAATCATCAAAGAAATGGCGAAGTCGACCAGTAGGTTCGCCATTGTTTTGGGCTTCAAATGGACCCTTTGTCTCAATTATAGATTCTGAAGGCCTACTGTTGTCATCGACCCAAATTAGGCAAAGATATGTTATGTACAGAGTCTTTAATCCCTATTTACTAGAAACCAAGAAAATGAAGATCTCATGCTCCTTAAACTTGCCCGATAGTAAAATGCCTCTAGCCCTTTATACAAGGCCCTTAGATCAAATTATTCTTGATCCGAATTAAGATTTTTACCAAAAAAAAAAAAGGAAAAAAAAAAAAAAGAGAATGAATCTGAAATGTTTGGTAGAAAATTGAATGGGGACCTATGCAATGTATGTGGTGTATTATGCTCCAATACAATGGACAAGAAAACAAGTGGTTGGGGCGAGTTGTACAATAAATGACCTTGTGCATTGTCCAAACTCAAAAATATCAAAATAGGGTCCCACAGAGATACTGAAAATCTAAAGTGAATTCATGTAGGGCACCTCAATCCAACAAAGACAAAAGAGTTCTGGGGAATGCTGTTTGAGAATATCAAACCATTTTGATGGCAAAGATCATTGAATCAAGTTAACATTCAAGTTCTTCCTTTTGGGGAACATATAATTGCTATCAGAAATATAATCAGACTCCCTCAAACCCCACAGAATAAAGTTTAAAAAATCCAACTTGAAATACAAGATTTTGCCCCTTCTATTGCAGTCAATAAACTAATTAGTTCTTGATGACATAATGTTTATGTATCTTAATTTCATAGCATAATGAGTTAGTTTACTTAGTTTATTTCTTTTCTTGATTATAGACTACAAGCAAGTTTCAAATAGAACAAAGCTTATATACCTTTGATTAAAGTGAAGAAGATCCATGGAAGGTGAAGGCCCGGAAAGAGAAAAAGGTATGGTGCCACCGCCACGGCCACGGCCACCACCTATTGCTTCCCTAGCAACGGTGTTGGTCGTCTTAAGGACATCTCCAATACCATTGCTGCCGGCTTTGCCGCCATAAGGAGTAGAGGTGGACGTGGGGATTTCCACAGGCTTTCTTGAACGGTTGCGACCGCGGTGGACATGACGCTCGCAGTACTTCTGCCCGGTAACTACATCCCTCGAGCACCGCCATTTCTTGCCGTCGGTCCTCCGGCATCTGCCTGGCTCCGGATCCATGGCCCCTTTTCCCCAGTATCCAGATTGCAGCACTGATCCACCATAGATGTACACAGTTAAGCACAATATAGCAAATGAAAGTTCTTTATAGCAAAGCTAATTAATTAACCCAATCTTAAGGATGCTAAACTGTATAAATGTTTCGAATATGCAATTTCGCATATTCCAAGGACTAGATGCCAATCAACATTCTTGAAAAACTCGATTCGATTTTATCAAGTAACTTGCTTGGCTGGTGAAAAAGTGTACCATCAGGAAATATGTGTCTTGTACTAGATATGAGAAAAGAAATATTGTGTGGTCGACGCCTTATTGCTAGGGATTGAGTCCTAAAGTAACAAATAAATCAGAAACGCACACAAAAAACCGCAGATTTATAATAGTTCTTCATCAACTAGAAAGCTAAGTCGAAAAAAGATTTCCCTGCATGAGATTAGAGTGATCTAAGGCCCTTCAAAGAGGGCACTTAAAAATCTACAGTGACCTAAGACAAATATGGTGTATGGTATCTTAAGCTCTTTCAGTGCTATCAAGTACTAGTGCATTCAAAGAAAGAATAAGCTGGAGTGAGGGAAAAAAAAAAAAAGCACTAAAAACTTACAACCTGGCTGATAATGGGGATAGTAGGGATGAAGAGGGTTGTGAGAGAGGTAATATGGAGAAGGAGAATTGATGAGACTTTTCTTAACAAGATGGAGTAGTTCAGATGGAACAGCAGCACCAGCTATCATATGTTTGAAGATCAACGCCTGCAGTTCAAGTTCTTGCCACTGGGCCAAGCTGAAGTAACTCCCCATCCCTGACAATATCCCACAACAAAAAAGAAAGAAAAAGATCGTAAGCGAAACTTGTAAGCTAAAAAACCCCAGAAACTTAACTTTCCATAGCAGCAAGCTGTAAACATTCTGAAGACACTGTCACGCACACATGGATGAGAGAGAGAGAGAGAGAGTAATACAGGGAGCTTTGTTGGCAGAGGGTGTGGTTGAATCAGAAGAGTAGGCTGACAGGATGCTAGTGGGATTAGGTACGAACAACGGGAGTGCAGGACCAGGTGGTTGCTGTGGATGAGAGTCAAGAAGAAGTGTTGGTAGCTTTGCAGAAGGTGTTTGTTGTTTTTCTTCTTCTGACTCATGCTGGTCTCTCCATTTCTTCAGATTGAAGTCCATCGAAAAAGGAATTAGATATACACACGGGGTTTGTTTAGTTTTAGTAAACTTTGTTTGGTGTGTTATGTAAGAGAAAGTTTGTAAAAGCTTTTGCAGGGGACTTGTGTGGACCCTTTATATCTTTTGTTTTGGTTCATTAAATTTCAATGCAAGTGGAGAAGAATTTTATGGCACTTGAGACAAGACAGTTGAGAGAAAAAATAAGTTAAAAATAAAAATAAAAAAGTAAAAGCACAGAGACGTGGGTGAGGGCATAGGGATAGTCTGCAGACTGTGTCTGTCTGTGCAGCTTTGGAAACAGAACAAAAGATAGTATCAGTCATGACTCATAAGTAGGGCTTCAAGAAAGATAAAGATATTATTTTACAGTGTATAATATCGAAATGCAAATGCATTTTCACTGCAAATCAAGAATTGAGAGTCTGAGACCATGAGAGAGAGAGAGAGAGAGAGAGAGAGAGCTGAAAATGTAAATCCCATTTCAGGCCAAGTCAGTCAGTCTTGTCTAAGTTGGTCAATTGCATTGAAATGAAGTTCAGACCTCAAATTCCAAATTCTATCCTTTTTGTCATTTCCTGTTCAATTTATGCTTTCAAATTCGAAAAATCTCTTCAGCATAGGGAATGGTTCACAGGATTCTTATAGTAGTTTAGCTGGCTGCACAGCACTTAATTGACAATCCATTTTCTTCTCTTTTCCATAATCCAATGAATTTCTGTCATGTTCTTTGTAAGCAAAATTTGTTAAACTTTTCTGTAATAATAACAAAATGTGTGTTATGTGATGTTTCTAGCAAAATAATTTCTGTAAACGTGGACTTTCTCATTTAGCATTCACTTTGATATAATGGGTGACCAAATGACCACATGACAGCCCTTCATGTTGTCATCCATTATGTCAAGCCCTGTATTAACATAGCAAAACTCTTCAAATAGGCTGCCAGCATGCATGAACAATAATTTTGACCGACTATAATACAGAAGATTGATAGAGAAAATGGTAAAATGCACAAGGGTTTTGTTATACCAACAATTCCCTCGATAATTTTGTTAACATTCCATGATATGATAACTACTTATCTGAATAATACTTAGCTCTGTTTGATACTTATTGTTTCAAGACTCTTTAATTCTCAACTTTGAAATTTTCGAATCACACATAATTCGAAAAATCACAATTAATTTAGAAGGTCCAGGCTATGGTTAACACGTGGAGATGGTCTTACACAGTTGTATTTTTAATTAAAAAGTCATTTGTTAATAAATAAAGTTTGTTAGTAGTAATTATTTACATTTACCAAGATATTCGAGTAACGTGAAATTGTTTCTCTAGGTGTTATTCTCAGACAAGATAAAGGCCATCTCTTGCCTAGGGTCATGTAAATTATATATTTTCCAGCCTTCCCCATGTTACGACATGATAATCGCGAGGTTTCCATCCCTACTTTATGGTCAAATCTCCTGTATTTTGTTCATGTTTACTGCTCATTTTTTTATTAATAATTATTGGCAAGTACATTACGAGCTGATTGGTGGGTTTTCAGCAAAGGTGGAAAATAGGTGAAAATAAAATGAATTTCAAGAGTTTAAATTGTCTAGAAATTATTTTACTGAGAATTGTAATTAATTGTGTTTGATTCGTATAATTTTCCACTTAAAAAATGTTGAAAGTTTGATATCCGTTTGACTTCATTTTTCATAGAAATTGTCGATTATAGTGATAATTTTTTTACCACTGGGTCTAGAATTTGTTCCGCTTGCCAAAAAAAAAAAATTTTAAAAAAAATTATCATACCGAATACCATTTGTTTAGCTTTGTTTTGTATGAAAATTGTCAATAAAAGTAATAATTTTTTTTAATATTATGTTTAGAATTTGTTTTCATTGCCAAAAAAACCTGGAAAATCTTCTCATAAAAACAGAAGTAAAACCTTTTTCCACATTTCCAGGAAAGAAGAAAAAATTTTACCTGCAAAATTTTGTTATCAAAAAATGCATTTTGTGGAAAATTGAAATAACTTTCCAACTTCCTTAGAAAATATGTGCTATCAAACATAGCCTTCAGTTTTTGTAAAAATAATTAAATTTGTATGTTTTTATTTTATACAACTCTGTCGTGTATGTCCATTACAATTCACTTGTACACTATGATGATTAAAGAAGCTAAAATTTTATGAAGTGTTAGTTCATTCGTCATGAATTTTACTTATTTACTAAAATTATAAATACATCCTCGACTTGGATTTTTATTTGAAAAAAACCCATATGTAAGATTGATGGTATTGTTGCGAACAAAGTTCCTATGCGGGAAAATTCTACCTACCATAGTAAGACAAATTTTGTCTTCGTCTTTCATCGACGATGAAATTATTTTATTTGCTCATCTCAATATTGGACTAAAATTGAGATGTTTATTTCCTTATGATGACGCTTTTTAATTGACAATTGAGATCATTTTGTAAAACTCGTATGGATTGGTTCTTTCTATGCAACAATAAATTCTTTAGATCGCGAATTCTTTTTGTTCTTCAAATTGATAATAAGTAAAATTTAGTTGTGCTTATCTCAAAGACATTGCCAAAATTAGGTTTGTTCTTGATTTGATAACTTTCAAGTTCGGGGTAAGAATAATGTTGTTTGCAGTGAAAATTATCGGCAGTCTTCCTACGTGGAATATATATGGTGGTTTGTGATTTGGAGCCTGTTTGGTAAAACTAAAAAGCTGATTAAAATTGAAAATATGGTCGTTATTGGGTCCCACTCGTCTAATAAAAGTCAACAATAACGGCTACTTTTTCAATTTTAATCTGATTTTAATCTCTACCAAACACAATAACGGCTACTTTTTCAATTTTAATCTGATTGTAATTTTTTATTAACTTGTACATTGAATTACAAATCGTCATATACACTACGTAAGAAGACTATCGATAATTTTTACTAGGAATAGCGTTAATATGGGGTAATTAAGGTTTTGGAATGGAGTAGATGACAATGAATGAGGCCTGAGGAAAATAATCCAAAGATCTGATTAATGTCAGAAATGCGCTTATTGTGGTCCAGTACTTGATTTATTTTTGAACGACAAACTACTGTTCGTGCATGATGTGACAATTCCTAAGAATGTAAAACCAATTTCTTTATTCATGTCTACATATTTGCTCTTTATTAATCGAGTTTTGTCGTGTACACCTCTTTTGATCCACATTTTTTTAAAAAATGCATTCTTTTAATACTCATTTTTAATCATATAATTTTTAATACAATAATATTATACGTAAATTCAAAATTTTTCATTCTGTTCTAACTGTGTATTTTCCATTACGTCACTATTTAAAATACATTAGTTCCTTAAGGGTTGGAGACTCGTAATCATGCAAAAAAAAAAAAAAAAAAACATGTGATGCAATTAGATAGTTTAATTGAATCGACCATGTTGGAATTAGATAAAAATATTAATTTTTTTATGCAGGAACGAGCCTCTAATCCAAATATTGGACAAGAGCCCTTGAGCACACCTATTTCTCAGCCAAAACCTATCATTTACATTTAGGTTGTAGAAACGGATTTTTTTTCATTTCTTTTTTTCTGGCAGAAATTATTTAATTCGTTTATTTTTTAGGATATTTTTTTTTTATCTGAGGAAGAGTTGTTTGTTTAGAAAAGTTTATCCTCCCTTTAAAAGCTAGAATTGGTTATTTGTTTGAATAAAATTATGTGTTAAGTTTTAAAGTTTGCTGGCAATCTTTTAACAAAATTATTGTTGTAAAAGAGTTTTTAAAAGTCAAAGTGTCAAGTGATTAATTAGAAGTCCTAGGATTTGAGTATGGAACGAAGGAAAAAGAGTCGCCGCAAGTTCACTAACCTATCACCCAGCTGATGCTCGAGCGATAAAAACAAAAGATGTGTCGCTAGTTTGTCGTCTGGACTTCACTCGAGCGTCAAACTGTCGCTCACCTATCATTGAGTTGTTGCTCAAGCGACGATGTATCCTGAGAAAATATAATTCACGTGTTTCAAGGTTTTATTTTTACTCATACTACCCAAAACATCTACACTATATATATGCACGCCACCATTTGAAAAAATAAAAGTTGTACATTGAGAGAAACAAGAGATTATTCCTCCATATCATTCTTAGAGTTCAACCTTCATATTGAGTTCATCATTGCATTGAAAAACATCGACCTCACATTAACCAAACACCTAACTACTTACTTCCATAACATATGTCAGAGTTCTGAAGATTAAGGAAGATGCAAGGAGTTCCGATTGTGGGAGAACGAGTAGTTCTTACTGATCCACAGGAGATAGACGAATTCAAAATGTCTGGAGTTGGTGCAGGAGCATGCAATCCATGAGGGCTTTGGTAATTACAGTCAAGAGGTAAGAAAGTACTAGAGTTAGTCGAGTTTGACGGTACTGTAAGTTAATTCGTTTATAATGGATTTTTACTGACTTGGGTCCGGATGTTTTACCTATTTACGATTACCCGTTAACAAATTTCAAGTGTTATTTATTTTTCAGGAATTTATTATATGCGACAATACAACATGGGATAGTAGTGCATGTGAATTTATCTAGATTAATTAATAACTGTGACTTGTTACATTTATTAATTGGTAAATCTAAATTTCACATAACATCTATTCACCCCTTCTAGATGTTAGTTGGGTCGAACTCCGTTATTTCATTATGAAACTTGGAGATTTTTCAATTGTTTTTGTCTGAATTAGTATCAGTTTGTAGACCAGCAATTCGTCCAAGTTGATTAAATTTACATACTTAACTTTGCAGAACTGTTCTTCCTAGATCAAAGGTGTCGAATTTGGTTGATAGCACTTTAATATGTAGGTAGGAAATTAAACGTCAGAAAATAAATGGACCTACTTCCATGAAAACACACATCAAAATTCAAATCATATTTGGCCTTGTATTTATGGTAGGACGAGTACAAGAGACATTGAGAGAGATTTTCACGTGAGATTTGCAATCGAACATGTGAGGAGTCATATGTTCGCCGTCATTGCTAACATTGTTACTTTATAGTAACTATCTCAACATCCATATTATTGCAATCATAGTTTGCATTCATTTTGTTTTTTGATACTTAACTCTAGTTTGATAAAGATTAAAATTAAATTTTTAGTAGATTTTTATAAAAATTAATGAAAATATGCTGTGGAAAAGTTGTGGATCTCATGAAATGTGTGGTTAAAATTAATTGTTGACTTTGACTTGAAATTTTAATTAAATCTTAATCAAAATCAGGGACTTAATCACTTACATTAGATATTATTTTTGTTGGGAGTGCAACCAAAGTTCCACATTGGTTAGAAATGAGAAAGATTATGAGTTTATAAGAATGATCAATATCTCCATTGGTATAAGGTCTTTTGGGGTAAAGTTCAAAAGTAAATCCATGAGAGTTTAAGTCCAAAGTGGACAATATCATACCATAGTGGAGATATGTGGTATCCATTGATAAGTGCGTTTTGCGTAATTAATTATGCAACAAAACATGATTAATTGTTGATATAAATGCTTGACTATGGCTTAATTCGATATGAATTGTGTTTGTAGGTCTACTTTGATGGAATTAACGAAATGTGCGCGAAAAAAAGGCAAAAAAGGACCAAAATGAAAGGAAATGAAAGTTCGGGGACTAAATTGCAATTATTCATAAGTTGACCCGAACAATGAATCAAGCATGAAATCGCGCTAAGGATCTAATTGTCAATAATACGGATGATTAGAGGAGGATGGAAGAGGAAGAAAAGCTAGAAGTGAAATGAAAAGAAGATTGAGGACCAATTTGCATTAGAAGCAAAAATTCTTCCATGCTATAGCATGGGAATACACCTTGCTATAGCCCAGACTTCAATAGAAATTTTCAGGAAGCATTTACTTTGCCTATACTACAGCATGAAAATATACCTTGCTATAGCAAGGTGTATTCTGG
>CAIGRF010245341.1:110690-126235 GCA_903798235.1 Fraxinus ornus
GAACCAATCCTTGATAAGTTAATAAGTGACTCTTAACGATTATTATCTGAGTGATGGTGTGAGTAAATCTGCTCAACTGTGGAATGAGCAGAGGAACAATAAACCAGCACAAAGTAACAATAAACCCGCAAGAACAATAAACCAGCACAAGGAACAATAAACTAACACAAAGTTAGAGGTTAAACAATAACTTTTATTTACCAAACACTTTCTACACATTTACAACTCTATCTGACTTAGAGGTTAAAACATAATTTCATCATTGGCACTTTACCAGTTATATTACAAAATCAAAAGATCTCCCAAAAATATGTCACTAGCACTTCATCAGCATCAACAGTTGTCTCCCAAAGCTGATGGTTCAATGCAAATTTGTTATAGCTTCCATGTTGTTTTGTGTCCAAAACGCTTGAGGTGGTGGAGGAGATGATATGCTCATCACTTGAGACATTGACAAGTTGTTTAAGACATTGTCTTTGGATAAAGTAGGCCTATTGGAAGATACCGAGGTCAACGTCACCTACAAGAGTCAACATGAACATTAACATTGTAACATGTGACTAACATATTATGTGATAACTAAATTATGAATTGAACAACAAACCTTATTTCGACCCTCTGATTTTTTTCTTTGTCGTCTCTAGCGAACTTTTTATTCGTAGTTTCTTTGGAGCACCTTTACTTTTTGTACACTTTGGATCGAAAATGTTGACGCCTTCTACGTTGCCTCTTCCAATTCCATAGGAGGCCAAACGATTACTTTTTGCATTTAACGACTCATTAGTTTGCAATTCAATCCACCCCACAAGTTGTTTTGAACGTTCTTCATCAGCTGCAACCAAGTTACCATCTTGGTTAAAGCAGCACACAACTACTCATATCTTAACTACTCAGGAGTACGAACCTGACCATTATATGTTGGTGCGACCTGCGTGTATGGTCTACTCACGTCTTTCCTCCATCTCCGTAAAATATACTTCTCGAGAAGTAATGACACCGCATTCCGAAGTAAAATCGAGATAGCGTGCTTGCAAATGATACCTCGAAACTCAAACAAATGACATTTACACACAATCTCGCCAAAGTCTTCCGCATCTAATATGTCACAGTAAACCTTTCTAGTGGATTCTTCTTGGAATTCCCTAAATTTAGAAATTGTGTACACTTCTTGAAACTGATTCTCCATCTCATACTTGGTAGTACAGGGAACCATTTGTGAGAATGATCTAAAATCAGCTTGGAATTCCTTCTCAACTTTAATTCTCAAAGCCCGCTCGTACTGCTCTACGAATAGCTTTAAAGATGTCTTTGATTGCACATAACCATCGAAGAATGCATTCATGTTCTCCCTCCGCTGGGTAGTTGACATACCCGCCCATAATGTATTTCTCAAGTAGGATGGTACCCAACTAATTCGGTTTTCATAAAGTCCGCTCAACTAAACATTATCTTGCAAATGTAAACGTTCAAGCATGTTCACCCAAACCTCTTCAAATTCTTCACAATCTAATGTATCATACACTAAACCACCTATGCTTACTATTAGGGAAAATGATTTCAATAGCATTTTGCATAGTACGATCTTGATTTGTAATTATTCCACTAGGAGCTTGACCATGCATGCACTCAAGCCATGTCTTGAATAACATAATAAATGTATGCGTGTCTTTGTTCGAAACCAATCCACAACCAAATAAAGTTGATTGCCCGTGGTGATTCATCCCAACGAACGGAGCGAAAGGCATATCGTACTTGTTTGTTAGGTAAGTAGTGTCAAAAGTCACTACATCACCGAATTCCTTGATGCTTGTCTACATCTGTTGTCCGCCCAAAATACATACCTCAAATGACAATCCTCATCAAAGTCCATACTAAAATAAAAACTCGGACTGCATGTTGGCATTTTCGAGAAGTAAGCATGTAATGCAGCAACATCTTATTCACCAAGTCTTAAATGCCGCACTTTATCAACGAAATTCCTACAGTCTTTCTCAACACAAGTCATGTTCTCAAATCCACCCGCCTCCACTATAGTTGCATATAGCTTTTATGCAACGGGATTCCCTCTATATCGTTGACCTCAAGCCATCTTTTAACATGTGCACTAAGTTCACGATTACATCGATACAACCTAGATTTAGATGGGCTTGTCTTATGGTTATGCTCCAACTCCACAACATTTATTCGCCATATTCCACGAACATCAGAACACGNACATCAGAACACGCTGTCAACCTAGCTTTGCACCCTATTTCAATCGTTGGTGGAGGCTTCAAAGAAGTACTCTTACTAATCTTTCGCCGTCCTTCTCGACTACAAGTAAAACACACATAACGAATAACCCCATCATCACCCTTCTTAGTGTTTCTTTTTCTAACAGGAAACCCTATTTCTTAAGCGTATTTCTTATAGAATTCAAACAAGTCCTTCATGCTGTCAAATTTCATACCAACCTTGGGAACGATAATCTCATTTTCAACTCCTAACATATCATTAGGCAAACAATCATCACCCACAACCTTCAAAGAGTTCACCTCCATTCTTGTAAGCAAGCAAGTAAATAGTTCATATTTATTTTTTTCATGACTAATAAGCTTAAGATGCAGATCATTTTCACACATTTCAGTAGTTGAAATTTCATTTCTATTCAAAATGTTGCATTCCAATTTAAAAGGCACTAAATTTTACGACTGTTAGCATCGCTTTCCAACATGTAGTTGCAAGCTTGTTCAGTTTCTCAGTTACTCTGGGTGTGCTTATTTGTAGGGATGTAGGAGATTTTCAATAGGATAATTTCAATGTGCATATAGGCAAAAAAAATCGCATAAAAAGGGAAGATAATTATTTCACCATTGTTTCCCTCGTCGTCGTCGACTTCATCGCCATCCATACTGAAAAGCCTCCACAAGCTGCCTGCTACCGGAAGAAATGGGGAAAATGAGTGCTGGAAAGGGGGAAACGAGTGCTTATCGAAGAAACTGCCACCACTGAAAGAAACTAGCTACCGAAAAGCATCAACACAAAAAAGTAGCTACACCATTGAGAGTTGTTTGAGATCTTCTACTGGGTTGAGAGTTGGTTGAGAGCTTCCAGTCATCTTCAAAGAATAAACAGGGGAGACCGAAAAATTTGAAGAATGGGGAGAGTTGTGCCCAATACGAGGGTTTTAATTTGGGGTCGTTTTTGGCTTTTTATTTAAAATTAAACGATATTTTGAACCAAATTCTGGCCACATCAGCATTATGGATACCTTGATGTATGGGCTGATGTACCAGTAGCTTTTTCCTATAATATATTTGAAAATCTAATTGTTGCCTTCATATCAGTTCTCTTTCACCCTCCAGGTGTTTGAATCATTGTTTGTTAGCAAAATTAATGTATTGGGTTATTTCTTTTCCACATACATATTCATTGTTTGTGAAAAGGATGCCCTACCATGTTTTAGACCATTTGTAGCCTGCCTCCCGGTTATCACCAGGTTAGTTATGTAATGTGGCATTCTGTTACAAAGTTTTTAGTGCTTTACTAATGAATCGCGTTTTCATGTTTAGATATGATCAAAGCTACTATGAAAAATTAATTGTTCAAGTGGCAATATATGTTTTTTGGATTTTTCTCCATAAGGAACGATACTGATTTTCAAGGAATTTGGCTTCTTTCGAAGGGACGGTGTTATGTTATATAATTAAAGGATGCTGACAACGTCTTCTTATATCATTAATTTTATGACCTTCTAAGATGCAAAGTTTAATGACTCTCAAAGATGAGACTTATTTATGGTCTCCGTTGGCTACTCTGTTCTAATCATTATGTGTGTCCCCATGCTGATCTTGTGTTGTACTTGGTCTTATATTTGACTGAGAGGATAAAGTATAGATTTTGCATGAGAACTTTTAAGATTGAGCCCTGAAATTGGAAGAAAAACTACAAGAAAGGACATTTAACTAAATGCTAACTGTCATTAATCAAATAAGTTTGAAGCATGTGAGACTATTCAAATGTGTGAAAGAGCTAAAAATATGTTTTGGCCAATTCGGATTATAACCAGGTGTTTAGACCAAGGGATTGCAATGAAAAATACAATTATAGGCCAGAGCAGGTGGCTAAAGATGACAGGATAAATGTTTGGACGCATCTCATTTTACTCTTTTTTATATTAATATGTTTTCCTTGAAATGACATCTTCTACCAGAACCAAACTATGTAAGAGGTATAATGGTTTGAGTGCATCCAGGTTTGTTCAGGTAGTTAGCAAATATTCAGAATGAGAACGTTAAAATGGGTTGAGTCCTACTTCTACTATGACTTGTATTAAAAATATGTTGGTACCAGGGTTGCAATGTGGTCTGACCAAGCTATAATGGAGTAAATATCATAGATAATAAGGTAAAATTTTGTATTCTCATATCTTCGATCTCTAATTAGAGTTATTACTTTTTTACTTTACATTATTTTTATAATCTAACAATTTGTTTAACTTTGTTAATTTTCAGATTTAAATGCATCATTGGTTGATGTCTTCTCAAAACATGTTACAAGAGTTCAAGAAATTTTCTTTTCAAGAACTAGAACAAGATGGTTCCAATTTGATTTTGTGTACTGGAATTTCAATCATATATTGCTATTAGTATTAGTAATTGATCTGTAGATGAAACATGTCTAAATCTTTCTATTGAATAGCTAAACTTGTGTATTTCTATGAAACAATATTGGTGCATGTTTTGTAATTTAATATTAGCCAAACTATTGTTGTTCATATCATGAATGCTATTTAATATGTGTATATTACATTCAAGAAATGCTGATGAAAGTATATGCATTGCATTCAACAAATGCTACAAATTTTAAAATTATAAAGGAAAATGAATGCTATTGAAGATGTAACTATGTCAATTGAAAAATGCTATTAAAACCAAAATTATAACGGAAAAGAATGATATTAAAATAAAAAAGATTTCACGAAAAGAATGCTATAAATACTAAAATTATGATGATAATAAAATGCTATTTTAAAGTTTTTTATAACACTTTATAATAGCATTAAAAAAATATTATAATAGATGTACGACTTTTAATAACACCACCTACAATAGCATTTCAAAAAATGCTATGGAGCATGATAGATAACATTTTTCGCAAGCTATAAATGAGTTAATATGTTGTTGTGAACACACTAACAAGGCAAAAATGCTTGAAGATATAGCATCTTCACCATCATTTACACATCATTTACTTCCTCGTTCCTGCAAACAACACCATACCATATATAAATTTATATCGAATGTGCATTGTAACTCCAGCACAGTATTGATTAAAGATAAAATTTTCAGTAACCAACCTGATACTGTCAATTGATTTCACGGTTGCCAGCTCCACATTATTCTCCGTTGTTGCCGAATAAAGGTTTCGAATTATCATTTACATTAAAATGATTCATTCTGTGTTTCGTAGTTTACATAATATTCTATCATGTATTTCAAATTCAAAGCAAAAATGGGGAACATAAAGTTCTTAGTAACATATATACTTGTTAATTTTAGCAGCTCTTGCTACTTCAAGTTGATTATGAACACTGTATCCAATCGTTGAACAAAAAAGTTAGTTCGACATCTTCCTTGAGAGAAGCATTCTGTCATTGAATTGTTTTTTTAAAAAAATAAACTTTTACATTTAATTATTTCCTATCACCAATACATGTGTCAACTAGTATGTCGATATTTTCTCACAAAGTGGCGTAATTCAAAAAAAGACACATACGACTTTTATTGAAAAAGTTAAAAGAGAATTTGAATTTTTGAAAACCTATTATGTTTTTCAAATTATTGTTTTTCAGTTTTTCTCAAATTATATTTTAATTAAGAGAGAAAAAACCCAAAGTCTCCTTGGATGAATCGGCTCTACACAATTCAGCATTGGACAATTAGGCTTTCAAATGAAGGTATTAGACAATTCATATCAACGTAAACGACTTGAGATTGGATTGGATTCGAATCTAGATCCTGTCTATGAAAGTCTTGAATTTAAATCTTGATCTAGTTAATTAACATGTAATGTCGAGATTTTACTTTTTATCTTTTTGTAAGATTTTGGGGCTTCAAACACACCAATTTTCGGGCTCAGAAAAATACAATCGACACCACACGGCTTCGAGCTCGTCCCAACACCTTCCTCTACATGGTTGCTCCAAGATTTCATCCACAAAGGATCATGGTGGTGGTGGTTAGCAAGTCCACATAGGAAGGAAGAAGAAGAAGGTAACAATGGTAGAGTCTCACCAAGAAAATCTCCCCATCTCTCTCGGCTGCCCCCTCTCTCACTCCTCTCTTGCACCAACATACCACCCTCTCTCACACAAGGGAAATGGGTATATATTAGGTTTCAACCTAATTGGGCCAAGAAACCAATTGTACGGCCCAACTAAATAACAAGGTAAATGGGCCTAACAATAACCCAAAACCACATGCTAATGAAAAGACCACCAATCCTCTCCAACTTGGGCCTTCCAAAAGTATCAGTACTATTTGAGTCGAGTCAAGTCTACGGTGTCGATAAATTATTAGTCAATTGTTTTAAATCATTGTCCGGATTTATTGGGTATCAAAAAACCCAACAAATCTCCAACTTGATCCCAATAAATCTGCAAACAACCAAAACATACAGCACAACCAAGGTAACGAATAAAATTTGTATCACAGACCTTACCTCATGTTTCGTACCCGAAACACATAATATACATGCTCCATGTACTTACCAGGGCTAAGATCAAGAACACACAAGTAGAAACAGATAATCACAACAATCAATCAAGATCAAATAAACATGTATTGAATATATCATATAGGATAACACAGATCTTTCAAACATGTACACACATAACAACATATTAACACCAAGTCAATCAATATGCCAACACATATATAACAAATGTATAAATGACCTCACAAAAAGATCTTACCACACTTATCATATCCCATTCCGCATTGCTCACACCTCGAGAACACATATCTCGCCTCATCGCCCACCATGCTCACTAGACCAATCACCAACTCATGTCAAACTAGTAAATCTCTAGAGAACCTAAGTTCTCGGGATAATCCTCTATCACCACATCACTTCTCCAACCTAAGTGGATAATGGGTCTCCACCTAACAGAAGTGATAGAAGTGTCTCACTCGCACTCCACCTGATCAAGGTCTTTCCACAGATAAAAGATTCCAACATTTGATCACCTCTCCACTCGTGATCCAAATGTCACACTTCACATCCTCCGGTATAAACCACAATATACTCCACCTTACCAAAAGACATACCACACATTGCAAATGCATCCCAACCCAGTATGACAAATCAACACCTTTCAGCGACCACAAAGGTTAGGGCTCAAATTTAAATTGACTCACGCACCAAAAGGTTACTCCAAACACCAATGCTCAAAAAATCCACAAATGATTAATCCCACAAAGGGAAGAGTGAGGGTGAAACTCACAAAGAGAATAGAAGAAAGAGTTGGTTACTTCACAACACTCACAAAAGAGACTTACTCAGAGAACGAAGATAACTCTCATAAGCTGCCTCACATAATCTCACAAACCACAAAGCTCACAAAGATTAAGGAGAAATGGCCGCCCCTCTTACTTCTCACTACCACACTCTCTCAGACCACTCACAGAGCAAAACGAAGTACGCTATAGATCTCAACCCACTATGCATGCAAACAATTACACAAATTAACAAGATCACTCCAATTTATGTCAATGCACATATCAAACACATTGAAAAATGCATATATAATCACGCAACCGAGTTAAGCAATCACACACATGCAGAAATGATTACACACGGATGCACTTGCAATAACCAGGTTTACCCTAAAAAAAACTTTACACGTGTCATCACTCGACCCAATGATAGAATTCACCTCGCCACTCTCATCATCTTTCCTTTTATTATCATTCCTAGGACAGTCCATTTCAGTTATGTCCAAATTTTACCACAGTTAAAAACAGGTCTTATTTTTCGCACTTACTTTAGACCTACATTTGCCAACATAAGTTTTTTGAAACACCTTTTCATTTTGCCCTAATTAAAATATCACCATTTTCATTAAAAAAGCACAACTCAAAATGTGTCGTCATTTTACAAAAATGTATAGAACATAAAAATGTAACCAACAACAACAACAACCACAAGTAAAGTACCGACACAATTCACAAAGAATAGTCAAGTAAAATTTTCCTAAGGTCAACGTGCAATTCTAATAGTGAAAAACTTAATTGACAACAAATTTACGAAGAATTTAAGGCAAATAATTAACAAGTAATTCCTAAGTCTAGCAACAGGCAATGGTTACCCCTTCACGGTAACCTTAATCATAATGTCACCCCACACGATGACTTCTAATGGGAAAAATAAATTATCTTACACAATAAATTTAACTGCAATAATAAAAGGCAAAAAATACGATACTGAGCAGACCACGTCTAAAGGTCTGTAAATATCAAGAGCTGCGAATTCACTACTTTGAGACTATCGCAATCCACCCTAAAGCTTCCGTCAATGCTAAACAGCACCCGAAACCCTAACGTTCAAGGGCAAAATCATACAACTTCCACTGTATTCCCCGAAACTGGAATTCGACAACACCACAGGGTCCGTCTCAATGTCCCGAAGAAACTTTCTGAAGAAGTCAACCCTAAATTCGACTGTACGCGCCACCGTCGACGCTGCCATGGAGCTTACGCACCACTCACTCGTACCTCTGCGACCTACTGAGTCGACTGGTGATCACCGTTTCACCAAAGTGTCTCTGGATTCGCAGGAAAACTCAATTGCAGGTTTGGATTTTCACACAACAATCAGGACAATTTTTCTGCTTTAGTTTCTGCTCGATTTCTGGATGTTCCTGGTCGATTTTATGGGCTGAAAAACACCCCAACTGGCTCTGAAAATATTTGTTCACGAAAATATGTTTCGAATTTAAATTATCGTAAGTGCACGGTTCGTTGACAAGTAATAAAGTGGAAATCCTAAAATTTCAAGTATCGTTCCCACGAGAATTGGTTTAACTTGATTTCTATTACCGAGACCTTAACCGACTCTATAAAGCTCAAGATGATGGTTGACGTAAATTTTAAAACTAAATTATGATTAACATGCAATTTAAACTAAAATTATGAAATGAAAGCAAAAATATGTCGAATGCAAAGGTTTGATGAAATTAATGAATGAAAAGTGCACTAGGATCCCGAATCACCAAGCAAGCTCACGCTTAACCCTTATTTCACAATTTGAAAACACGACGATTTAGTTGAACAATCAATGTTTCTAACATATTTAATAATCTCTCTCGAATAGAATTAAACCTATTCTAGCATACCATTTGACTATATTTCTATGACAAATACAATATACAAGAATGCATGTCGTTTTATAAACATTTAGAGATTCACGTAAAGCATATCGGTATATTTCTATCCCCTATCGGACCCTACGATGATTTATACCTTGTTGAGTTTATTTCCCTTCTTTCGAATGAATGAAATAAACCACCCAAACTCATACAACTATTGCGCATATAATTGTAGAGGTAAGAAAGTGCATATAAATCATTCAACATAAAATATTCATGTCTTAATGTCAAAATTGCAAAATAAGGAATTAAAAGTTCACATAGCGAGAATCATCGTTCTCCTAGTACAATAAAAATCTAGCCTAACATGGATAAAATAAAATAACAAGAAAAGTAATAAAAAGAAGACATCACCGAAGAACTATGAATTAAAGCTTGAATCTTGAATCTTGAAGTGAAACCCTTTTTCTAGCATTTCTCCTTGCTTTTCAATGGTGTTTCTCTATAAGAATGTGTAACCCTAGTTTTTGGATGAGTTTTAGGTTAAATAGAGTCCAAGATATCATTCCATAAGTGGTTGAATCGGAAAAGGAAACAAAAATTTCTTGCGCCGGAATCCTTCCTTGCGGCCACATGGGCAAAATCCTTGCACACGCAAGGAACAAATTTTTTTCCTAAATTTTTCCCTGCATATATGCTTGCGGCCGGATGGAAGATTACACCTTGCGGCCGCAAGGTATAATCAACTATGCAAAATCTTCATTTTGGTCCTTGAACTTTCATTTCTCTTTTCTTGGCCTCTTTTGTTCATTCTTTCCCTCCATTCATCCCATGCCTTCCTCAATTTATGATCAAGCTCGTGTTCACTCTTGAGTTGGCCTCGAGTCATCTTTTGAATATTTGCATTTTGGTCCCTGAACTTTCATTTTCCTCCTTTTTAGCCCACTTTCTCCATTTTTCCTCTAGTTTCCACCATAATCTTCATTGTTGCCCTACAAACACAATTTATACAAATTAAGCTCTATTCCGAATGGTTATCGACAATTATTCATGTTTGTGAATCAAAATAAACATATAAAAACACCCTTATCAACTCCCCCAAACTTGCTTCATTGTTTGCCCTCAAACAATTTCATAACTTACTTCCAAGTAATACATGGTTCAACAATTTTGCTGTGTCTCAGGATTGGAACTTAGTAAGAGCACATGTACAATTACAGCCATGAATAATCAAATCAATCTCCACATGTTGTATACAAAACTCGAAGTGTGTGTATGTTAATTCATACCAACATATTAGGATCATGTTTGACTCATATCCGACCCAATGTAGTTAGATTTTTCTTCTCATCGCTCGAAAGATACACACACCCCCAAACTTATTATTTTCACTCAATTAACACGAGGTGTGTTCTAAGGTTGAGCCTGTTCACATCTATTCCTTCCCCTCTCTTAGCTTAGATGGATTTTACAATCACAAGTTCAAACTTCAATAAGTAAAGGCTCTCTTATTTTTTCTTTTTTTCTTTGATTTCTTCAACCTTTGAGATTTCACTAGCTAATCGTCTCTCATTAGAAATATAGTTTCATCAATCGAATGTCTGGGGCTAACCAATGCAATTCATACATAAGGGTACGTATGTTATTCAATAGTGAGTAGATCTATTTTTTTTTGTGTGACATCTTTCATTTGCTTTCTGTATAACCCCTGTAACAAGCTTTAAACAGATGACTCTCAAGTCAGATGACCTTAGGGTACCAGGTTTTAAACCCTTGCAGGCTGAATCACTCGAGTTATACAGGCTCGAACAGATGTCTTTGCTTATTCAATGATTAGTGAAATGCCCCTGTTCTTTTAGACACTCAATTTCTGACACTACATTCTAACTTGAAACTTTCACTTTGTTCATCTCATTAGTTATCAAAAATCCACACATAACATCATGCACGGAACCCCTACTCGTCTCAATGTTCCCTTGCAACAGTTCAATCACATCTAAACTATTCTAACAATTGGTCATGGTTTATCACACAAGAGGTTTTCCGAGTATAATCTCTATGCTCAACTATCTCTACACAATGAGTCACATCATTAGCCCAATATGCCAGCATGAGTGTTGTGCGCAAAATAAGTCAAGTTTCACATTAACATGTGTTGATCAACCTAATAATGCAAAATTTTCATCATTCATGGCCCATACATAGTTCAATATCTAACATTATAGTCAGCAGAATTGTTAACCCACACAAGCACACAAAATTGTAAACCACTATTGAGGATGCACCAGTAAATTAAAGCAGTAAAGTGTCAGAGTTATGTTGGACCGGATAATTGTACCCTCCCCCAAACTGGAAGGCCACATTGTCCCAAATGTGGAAAGATAACACAAATACGAAGCATGCAGAACGGAAAGCAAGTAGCAATGAAAAAATAAAAGGGCGAGGAGTAGTACTGCCCTGATAAAAAAGGGTGCGGTGGAAAGCTAGGATCACTATTTTCGTCCCCAGATGGCGGAGGTAACCGAGCTAAAATCTGCTACATCAATTCAGACTAGTGGGAAATAGCTGACTGAATACCCTGAATGGCTGTTGTTTTCTCTCGAACGTCGGACTCTATGGTGCCCAAGCGATCCCACATCTCATTGGCACGCAACTGAATACCATCTACCCGGCCAACATACATGCTCAGCTGCCCGTTCATTGTGTCAATTTTGCGCCTGGAGGCGAGAGATTCCCGACTGGTGGTGGAGGCGAAATGCTCGACTCTCTGCAGCCCAGTCCTCATTGCAGTTACCTCCTTGTTCATGGCCCCAAAAGCCTGCTGCAGATTCTGGATATCACAGTTGGAGCTAGTCATAATGGTGAACATCTGTCGCAGTAGCTGTGTATCCACATCCGGGTGTGGTGGTGGCTGATCCTGGGGTAATCCAATACCTGCACCGTCTGCCCCGTGTACAGCCTGCTGCTGTCGTTGCTCCCGTGCCAACCTTTCCCTACGGTTGATCCGACCCCTTTCTTGTGCTTCCAGTGTACTACGCTTAATTAAGGGACTCGATTTTTCAGGTAGTTTCCCTTGTGGAATGGGGATGCCTGAAATTTTGCAAATACCACTGATCAAGCTGGGGAAAATGATGGAACTGCGACGGTCACCCCAAACCCCTACGGCGTGAATCTGATCATAAATGAAGGTAGCCAAATCAATTTTGTTCCCCCGAACCAAGTGATAGAGAAGACCGACTTTTTGGTTGGCGAATGTGGAGTGATGAGAGGTCGGTTCAATGTTGTGGCAGATGAAGATCCACAGAATATCAATGGATGGAGTAAGCTCGTTTTGATGCCATTCAGCCGTTTGAAGGGGCCATGCATTAGCACGCCCAAGCAACACCTCCGCAACCTCAGGCCAATGGAAATCATCAGGAATAGGGACCACATCATGCCAAGATAGATGGTAAAAGTCATGTATGACCTCCGGCGTAAACATAATCCAACGGTCCCGTACCCATGTTTGGTGTTGATGTTCAGAGCCCGGCGTGTCAATATCACTGTTAAATTGGCATAGAATTCCCGGACCAGACTTTTATAAACCGGGTGTGGCCTCTCCACTATTTTCTCCCTACCCACAGTCCTCCACCAATGTCAGCAATTCAAAGCTGGGAAAGTCGGCGAGCTTCACAGGGCGCTCGGGGTTGAAAGCCCAATGAGAGACACTCTCCATAAATTTAACACGAGCTCCACTGTCTAGAAATCACCGTATACCACCTTCCAGCGCCTGTGTGCGGGTGGTACCCGAAGTAGAGCCAACCTTCTCTTTGCCTTTGGAGGTACGTTTAGGAGGTATCCTGCAACATCGAAAAAAAAACAAATGTCAGCTCATGTGAGGCAAGAAACCCAATTAAACGATGCCATGTTACACAATATAGCATGAAGGCGGAGAATAATCAAAACATGGTAAGATGGGTGCAAGGAAGCAGAAATAAATGTACAACGTGAAAATTTTTAACAGTTGATGTGTAAGTCAACCAAGCAACTTCATAGGGTGACACCATCAGGAAAAATTGAAATTTTCCCGGGCAACCTCAAGGCATGGGCTAGTACATATAATAATCTAACTCATACCAAAAATGTAGAAAAAACGGGTATCAAATGAGTTAGAAAACGAGGGGCCAAAAGTGGTGCCATGGAATGACTTGTGCCTAACAATGTCATGGTCATGTGTGGCCATTGTAGAATGTGTGATGTCAAAACAAGTGCAACGATCCATCACATACATAAACATCCTAAAAAAACATAGCAACAAGGTCATGGGCAAAGAGAAAACAAATGTGCAAACCGGGGTCTCATAGGAATTTCATCAAACACATTGCAAGCAAAATGGAATTGTAACAAGACGTACAACTTCTAATCAATGTCCATGCCCAAAATTCTTGCAAGAGCACTCAAGCACAAGGAAACCATCATCTAAAACCTAAGCCCCAACTTCTCATGCAAAGAACCAAGAAAAACCGAAAATGAAAAAGAGAGAAAACAAAATTGAGGTTTACCTTGAAACCATGAGATGAGGGTCACAGGTGCAAGAGGGTGAATGGGAGTGGAAGAATGTAGTAAAGGTGGCGTGGGTGTGTGATCGGGTTCGGGTGGATGTGTGTGTGTGGTCGAGTTTGAGGGTCTAGTGGTCGGGTGGAGGTGTGTCTCGTGTGTGAGTGTCTAGTGTAGTGTGGGGTGTGTGTTTTGTGTGTGAGGGAAAAAAAAAGGGAAATAGGGGGAAAGGGGAGTACCATGCGGCCGCATGGAGGAAAGTGTTGCGGCCGCATGGAAGAAGTGGTTAGGGCAATTTTGGCCCTGATCGGACCATTGCGACCGCATGGCTGGTAGTTCCATGCGGCCGCATAGGCTACCAGCAAGATTTATATATATATAAAAACAACTAAGCCCCAATGCCCCATATCCCATGGAACCTAGAGAAGAGTAGAAAGGTGTAATATGACATGAAAAGACGATACAAGGTGGACAACGTATCCAATCCCTACAAAAACTCATTTGAGTGCCAAAGTGGACCTGAAAGATCGGTTTCTTCATACTCAATGCACCCTCAGCTCATCAAACCTCGTGCACACATAGATAAGGGTAGAGATGTAAGAATTTTGACAGGGAAAGCGGTCGGAGCCCCAAAACCACATATTAGCACCGAAACTCCACTTTGGTGTCCACCACCTCACAAAACTACGTCCCCACATATTTCAAATTCCGTGCGTGTCTGTAGATCAGGAATCTTACTCCCCAAAAGGATTGTAAACAGGAAAAACGCATGTGGGTCCCAAAAACACATTTTTTTTTATAAATCAAAAGAGTAAACTAATGTAGTGCAATCAGAATTAGAGGGGAAAACACATGCCACCCCGAAAAAGCTAAAAACTCGATTTTTGAACCCCAATGCCACTCGGTGCTTTGATGTTATCACTACATGACAACATTCATTTTAAACCTTTGTGTGTACGTGGGGGCCATGAATGTCACTCCAAAAGCAATTTTAGAATCCGAAAAGCACAGGGGATCCCCAAAAACACAAGATTTGCTTCTTTTGCCCCCCAAAACACGTGATTTTTGCATAGAATGGAGAAACGATCTAAATCCCACCCCCAAAATTTTTTCACCCACAGTATAAATTACATGAGATGTAACAACACATATAAAAGAAGTTCAACCATGAAAACATGTGTTGGTCCGAAAAAAAAAACTCTGAAAATGGTCTTTTAGCTTAGATATGCATGAGTTTGACTCCAAATTACTCAAAAATGATGTTGACACCACAAATATAGCGCATGCGACATGAATATGGACTATGCATGGATGCTTGGTTCACAAAATAGGAGTACTATAACCTAAAACTACCAAAAATTTCATAAAAATTGAGAGTATAAAAATCAAAAGAAATAAAGCGAAATAAATAAAAGGGTAGAAATGATGGGTTGCCTCCTATCCAGCGCTAGTTTATAGTCCATAGCTCGACTGTACCATATGGAGATCATTCTGGTGGACAAAGATGAACGGTGGATTTGTCTTTTGAAAAGTCCCCGCTCCAATAATGTTTTAAGCGATGTCCATTGACTTTGAAAGTCCCCTTGCTCTCATGGGCGATTTCCACAGCTCCATGTGGAAAAACTTGTGTAATAGTGTATGGACCAGACCACCTTGATCT
>CAIGRF010245412.1:4004-14419 GCA_903798235.1 Fraxinus ornus
GACCAAACCGTTAGGTTTAGGTTTGAGTTTTTTTCAAACCGTTCAAAACGGTTTGGTTTAGGTTTAAGTTTTTCTCAAACCTGTTTAAACGGTTTGGTTTGAAAATTTGTCAAAAACCGCAAAAATCGAACCGCTTACACCCCTAAGGAATTGTATGGGTTCCGTGCAACTAATGTTCAAGTTTATTAGAGTCTAAGCGTTTATATGCATGCTACTGATTAAAGTTTGTTGATAGAATTCTTGGAGAAGAGTTGGCCCTTGTTTGGTAGGCATTATTGACCAAAAGAGAAATGTATCTTTTGACCCTAGTGGCGCAGTATATTCTGATTACACAAATAGCATAAATACAGAATTGTCATTCATCTAACTCAGGATGAATTTATGTGAAGGGGCAAATTGATAATTTTGCTAGGTTTGGTAAAAAAAATGCAACTATTTCTTTGCCGTATAACATACATAGTTTTTCTACAAATCAATCGAAAATGGCTACCAAACATGGGGTTAGAATGATAGTTGAAGTTTCTTGGAGGTCCTAAATAGACGACTTTTACTTGTGA
The DNA here is from genome assembly GCA_903798235.1 of Fraxinus ornus. Classification (NCBI taxonomy): domain Eukaryota; kingdom Viridiplantae; phylum Streptophyta; class Magnoliopsida; order Lamiales; family Oleaceae; genus Fraxinus; species Fraxinus ornus. The sequence continues at coordinate 4,562 of CAIGRF010245412.1, forward strand.
ATTTATTGATTTTGCTTTGATTCAAAATTGAAAGAGTAAAATAACCTATGTCGAAAATATGATATAATTGTATTCATCCAGATAATTGATAAAGTTGAAGTAACCAAAAACGACAGGGCAAATCAGTAAAGATCAAAGTTTTATTCCGAAGTTTGATTTTTGTTTTGGACAAATGTAGGATATAACAATAATATTTCTTGTCCTTCTCAATCAAGAAAGAAAAACAAATTGCACTATATTGAGACGGCAGAGGACCGTTTGGAAGGAAGTATCCAGGAAATGTCTCTCTCGTGATGATTCGTTAAATTCCACTTCTCATCTCCTTCTCCCTTCCAGAATGCAGAAACCCTTTAATTTTCCCCCTAAATCACCTCTCCCACGTTCCAACAATTCTTGGTATTTCTCTTTAAATTCTTATTAATGTTCTTTCCAAAGGTAGAATTTCATAAGTTTTATAACATTTATTTTGCAATTCAGTTGACTGAAAAATCTAGAAGCAGTGGAAAAGTCTGATGATAGTTGAGAAAAATTGAAACATTTTTTTTCCCTATTGATCTGTCTTTGGATATCGAGATTTGGGTTCTGGTAGAATCCTGAACTTTTTTTGGCTGATATTTTGATAAAGAAGGGTAGATTTTTTGAAGTTTTTGTTACATGGGAAATTGTTGCGCAGCACCGCAGACTTTTGATGAGGATGTAAAGGGTAGGCATAAGTCGAACCCCTTTGCTGTTGATCATGATGATCAAGCAATACCGAAAGGTGGATACAAATTGAAATCCCGGGTGTTAGAAAACCCAACTGGCCATGATATTGAGGAGTTCTATGAGTTGGGGCGTGAGCTCGGTCGGGGTGAATTTGGTGTTACATATTTATGTACTGATAAATCGAGTCGTGAAGTTTTTGCTTGTAAATCTATATCAAAAAATAAGCTAAGGACTAGAGTGGATATTGATGATGTGAAGAGAGAGGTCGAGATCATGAAGCGTTTACCTAACCATCCCAATATTGTGAGCTTGAAGGATACTTATGAGGATAATAATGGAGTCCACTTAGTTATGGAGTTGTGTGAAGGTGGTGAATTATTTGATCGCATTGTTGCTCGGGGACATTATACCGAGAGGGCTGCTGCAGCTGTTACTCGCACAATTGTTGAAGTTATCCAGGTGAAGGCTTGGTTTGCTTATATTTTGATCTTGTTTCGTGCTTTGAAGTCGTATCTGCATCTTCTGTTATTAGATTTTTCAATTCCACCGAGTATGCACTATAATTTACTAGCTTCGTACTTGAATGTTGTTCGAGAATCATTGTCTACATGGTGAATACATGTCGCCTACTATAAGTTGATTGAATTTTGTTATATTGGAGTTTTTAGACTTTGCTCTAACAAAAAAACCATTTTTACAGTTATGTTTTGGTTGTCAGCTCTTGTCAATTAAAAAATCCGATAAGTTGCACCTAAGCTTATTGGAGTTTTTGATGTTTTCAAAAAGTTAACAATTTATACGACTCTTTCTAAATAAATTTTAGCCAAAGTTGAGACACAATAAAAACTTCACACATCTTGGTTGTTAGGAGAGTCTAATTCCTTGCATCACAATGCCTTTGCGAGAAGTTGATTTCATGCTTGTGACACACATATTTGTTGTATTCATGTGCTACTAAACTTTCCTGACGGTAATTTAATGCTGACATTTTTCTATTTGTTTATGTTGTGCTTAGCATCATTGTTTTACACATTGATTCACACACCTTTTTATGATTGAACATTTATAGAAGGCCCAATTGGTTCTAAAAGTTTTCACACTGTCACTATTCTGTAGTTTTTCCGTTGCTAGGTGAGATTTCTTTCAAAGAAATTACATTGTAACCACATATTAGTTAGTAAAATTATCTTTGCGCTGCTTTGCAGATATGCCACGAGAATGGGGTCATGCATCGGGATCTTAAGCCTGAAAACTTCTTGTTTTCAAATAGGAAGGAAACATCTCCACTAAAGGCTATTGATTTTGGGCTCTCAGTGTTCTTCAAGCCCGGTAATGTGTTTTACAAATTGATTGCTTAGTAGCATCTGAGTAAATTATTGAGCATCACTCGATAATTTCCTGTTTAACGGATAGTCCATTTGTGATATTACAGGCGAGAAATTCAATGAGATTGTAGGAAGTCCTTATTATATGGCCCCAGAGGTGCTGAAAAGAAACTATGGTCCAGAAGTTGACGTTTGGAGTGCTGGCATAATTCTCTACATCTTATTGTGTGGTATTCCACCATTTTGGGCAGGTTAGATTCCTCTACATCTTAGTGATGGAAATTACAATTCAAAAATACATAGTTATTCTATTTCTAAATTTAGAAAGTGACTTCAACCAGTTGACAAACAATGGGTGGTATAATTGCATGTTCCTTTGTATGATATTTTTATCTTAGATCTTTGTGTCGCATTTTTTGACATGAACTGTTTCTTGAATTGCAGAAACTGAGCAAGAAATTGCTGAAGCAATTATTCGGTCTGTTGTGGACTTTAAAAAAGACCCTTGGCCTAAAGTTTCTGATAAAGCAAAGGACCTCGTGAAGAAGATGCTAAACCCTAACCCGAAGCAGCGGCTTACAGCAAAGGAAGTTCTTGGTAACATGCCGTCTATATGAGAAAATGATGTGTCATGCCTTTTCGCTTAGTGAAATTCTTGAGTTCTAGTTTCAAATTCATTGCATCAATTTCGGAACCATTCATAACTGTGGCTACTGACTTGCAGATCATCCATGGTTACAAAATGCGAAGAGTGCTCCAAATGTTTCTCTTGGCGAAAGTGTGAGAGCAAGGCTCAAGCAATTTTCAATGATGAATAAGCTGAAGAAAAGAGCTTTAAGGGTAACATCACTTGTCTATATGAAGTACACAAGCACATGGACACCTCTTGCATTCCTTGATGTATTTTTGAAGCTCTTGATCTTGGGCACATGATATCTCGTGGCTAGAATATATTTACTAATTTGCTATATTGCATGGCAGGTGATGGCAGAGCATTTGTCAGTGGAGGAAGTAGCAGGCATAAAGGAAGGATTCCAAATGATGGACACGGGAAACAAGGGAAAGATTGACATTAATGAGTTGAGAACTGGGTTGTACAAACTTGGTCATCAGATCCCTGATGCAGATCTTCAGGTTCTTATGGAAGCGGTAAGTGCTTTATCTAGTTTGAAACTGTACTGATTAGAATCAAACCTTGTTTGGGAGGCTCAAGTATTTCAGGCCTTTGACCTGTGTCAAAGACTAAGGCCCTGTTTGGGATAGTTTATACTTTTTGTGGAAGAGCTTCCTCAAGAAGTTACCTCGGGTCAGTTTTCTTTAAAAACTCTTCTAATCAAGTAAAGTTACCCAAATAGAAAAACAGCTTTTGACTTTCAAAAAGTGTGCCAAAAAGGCCCTAAATATAACCAAGTTGTCCCACTATAACAACTTGAGCTTTCAAATGATGTAGTTCAACGTGGCATCAAAGATGCCGAAAGGCCTGAGATCAAGTCTCGCCGCCATCCATTTATGAAAATTGTGCACTTGTTCTGACCATTGATTAAAATTGAGTAGGACTATACGTTCTAAGACCTGTTGATGTTATATAAATATGTTCCTCTCTCTAACACAGCTAAGGCTATTAGATGGGGTGGTTTTGATACCTTTCGTTTGAAATTTTGATGGGCATTATGACAATATTTCTTTCAATGACTTCCCAGCAAATTGTAAATGGCATTGTTTCGTTTCATGTCTTATTATTAACATCTGCGTCTGTCAATAATTCAACCAATTTATACTTGGTAGTAGCTGTGATTTGTAAGCAATCTCACTACCACAACATTATTTTCCCTTTTGATGTTAACTGCTATATTCATCTGTGTGCATATAGTGCCAAAATGTCTTGCTTGCTCCTAGTGCCATCAACTTATACAATTTTCTTCATTTGATCACGTGAAAGTTACTTGTTTTTTTTTTTTTACAGGGTGATTTGAACAAAGATGGATATCTTGACTGTGGAGAGTTCGTTGCAGTTTCTGTACACTTGAGGAAGATGAATAATGAGGACCATTTGCTCAAAGCCTTTGAGTTCTTTGATAGAAACCAAAGTGGATACATAGAGATTGAAGAGCTCAGGAATGCTTTCGCTGACGAGGTCGAGATTACCAGCGAAGAAGTTATCAATGCCATTATTCAAGAAGTAGACATAGATAAGGTCAGTTATTCTAATTATTGATTAAATGATTACGTGAAATGTAAAAAAGGGAAAAAACTAAAATGCACCAAACATGATCTTAATGATTGAATCTCTAATCTCTCTATTCCCATCCACGCTTTACCCAAATAAAAGATGTGATCGACCAAAAGGGTATGTGTCGTGTATGAAGCTATATCTTAATGGCTAAAAGAATTAAAGAACAATTTCCGTACATGCCTCTAGATATCCGAACTCTCTTTCATGTTTGATCTAGTATTCTTCACTTGTTAAATTTTTTTAATAATAAGCACTCTCTGTTTGCATAAATTTGTTTATTCATTCTGCAGGATGGGCGCATAAGTTATGAGGAGTTTGCAACAATGATGAAAGCTGGCACAGATTGGAGAAAGGCATCAAGACAGTATTCACGAGAACGATATAATAGTCTCAGCCTGAGATTGATGAAGGATGGATCATTACACATGGAAACTTGAGGGTAGATATCATAAAAGACTATGAAAGACTTTTTGCTTCTGGCTTTGAGATTATTTACATTTTTCTTGTTACTTTTTATTTCTTGTTTTTTTATACTACTGCTGGTATTGGCTCCCAGTGTTCATGTCTTTTATACCTTGTAATTGTGCTAATCGTCTGTTTGGAGGGTCCAAGAAAATGTGAAACTCTTGTTCAAATGTAATAGAAGTTGTGAAAATTTGATTAGTACCTTGTAGACTGAAATTCGAAATATACTGAATGATGTAATATTTCTGAAAAGTAACCTTGATAAATAAAAAAAAGCGAAAAATTGGTAGCAATGAAATTTGGGCGTTATGGGAGTCTTAATTTTAAAAAGAAAGGAACCCAAACGATGCAAAAAATAAATAAATAAATAAAATAAAAAATAAACGAGTTTCGATACAAACAGCGATGTGAAGCATTTTGGGTTGCTGAAATTGTTGAGCCCAAATTAATGATGGCCCAGATTATTGATCCATAACTAGAGCTGGCCCACTTACGTTGAATCAACTTGCACAAACACACCTTATTAACCAAATGGCTAAGAATGCGTTTGACTGCGAGCATAGAATTTGCATAGAAATAAATAAATTATAGGTAATTGAATTGTATAAAACTTATTTGTATGGAAATTATTAATTAAATGTGTTTGATTGATTTAATTTTCAACCTAGAAAATTTTTTATTTGTCCATTTTTTCTTAAGAGAGAAAAAATTACTAGGAAAACAAAAACAATCCCTCACTAAGGAAATAGTTTCCTAGTTTTTAAGGAAAATATGGTCATGTGACCAAAACTAGAAAAATATTTTTCTGGAAAAAATTATCAACCAAACAACACAAAAGTAGGAAATTAAGTGAGAAAAACACTTGACAATCAAACACACCATAAATGTTGACACGTGTTTCAGTGGTGGCTGTTGGGTTCAATATGAGGGTTATTTCATCTAAATATGTTGCTTTCTCTCATTAGGGGTGAGAAAAAAATCATAGCAACTTTTGTGATTTTTCGAGATTTTCTTTCTAGGTCACTGTTCATCTTCTTATTCGATACCTTGTAGATTTTATGAGTAAAATCATGTAAAGATGATTGTTGTGTGTATTTGATAACAGAGAACCCCTCCGTGTGAGTTGATTAGTTTCGTGCTACAGCTTGAGAGTTATTTTCATGGTTTCTATAAGAATATATGCCATCTAACCTTTTGTCTTGTGATTTGAAGATGTGTTAGTGTAGAGGTGGCAAAAGGGCTCATCGATGCTCAATCCATTGGCGGTTTGGGCTCGTTCGGAAGAGCACGAGTCCAACGGAGGGCCCAATAGTCGAGCCGAGCGGTTTGTGAGCATTGCACATGAGCAGGCTCAACAAGCCACAAGCCCGCCGAGCTAAAGTGACCAAAAGTGACCGTTTCGTCACTTTATACAGAGTTTGTGACTGTTTAAAAACGATAAAAACGATCACAAACTTTGTAAGTGACCCAACGGTCATTGAATTAATTTGTTTTTTTTTTAAAACTCTGTAACTACAACACATCTTCAATTTATTTTTTCACACGAGCTATCTACTCTCTTCTACATTCTCTTTATAATCAAAATATCAAATTACTATCAATTATTCATTCTATTGCATACATATACACTTTCTATTACATTCAATTCTATATCTATTAACATAGATTCTCTCAATTATATTCTCTACACTACATTCTACATAATCCAATGTAGGTATTTTATCTTCATCCAAAATTACATTCTCTACTATAATTCTATTTCATCTTATTCTAAACATACATTCTATTCTATTAAATACACATGGATCCTAATGCTTTTGTTAAGGGCTTGTTTGATTGCTACTCACTTATGACGCCACAATCTCAATTTCATAATGAATTTACATGTCTCAACGACATCCCCATTCTCGACGATTTTTAAGGAATGAGCGTTGACGATACTCACGGGAGTATTTATCCAATTGATTTGAATGACATTGATGAAGATACTGCCCAATCAGAACAAGAATTTTCCGATGCAAGAGTTGACCGAAAGGAAAACAAAATGCTGATAAGTGTTGGGAACACTTTAAATTGATTCAAATGGGTTGTACAATGATGAAGCCCAAGAGTGTAAAGCAGTGTGTAAATATTGTCAAATACGATTGGCATGACAAAAGGGTATCGGTACTACCCATGTCAACCATCACTATCTCAAATGTACGATCAAAAATATGCTTGTTGGTGGATCTCAAACAAAACTGCACTTTGGTACTCCTCATTTCGGTTTCGGATCTACTACACTTAGCACATGGATGCATTCGAATGAAAAAAAAAAAAACTCATGAAGGAATGCTGAAGTTCGTTGTCGGTGTTGAGTAGCCACTAAGCATAGTGGAAAATGACAATTTCATAACATTCGTGTAAAAATATATTCAACTAAGGTACGCGGAAAGTACAAACACTATTCATTTTAATACTATAGATTATTTCATTAAAACCAAAAATCGATTGATTCATGATTTACATAAATGTGGTGTTATATCATTTACTTCGTCTTTATAGGAAGACAATAATAAAAAAAGTTAGTTATGTAGTTGCGATTGCACATTACGTGGACCCACTTTGGATTATGCATAAAAAAAATGCTTTTAAGATAATTGAATTTCTTCATAATGAGAACAACATTTTTAAAGCTTTTATGCAAATTATTAAATAATATCGTTGTGAAGTAAAATCCGTTATTTTACGTTTGGCAATACTAGTGTTAATAAGTTTGTTATAAATAAACTTTGTAGGATTCTTAATCTTGATTCTAGTATTAATAGTTTCATGTTCATTGTGTAGGTCACATTTTTAATTTAATTATGCAAGATAGCATGAAATATATAAACGGTAAATGGATAGAATTAGTGATACACTAAAATATATCACCATATCACCAATTTCGGAATCAAGCATTGATGAAACTCCACTTACTTATTATTGGATTTTATAATTCTAAGCATATAAAAAAATGACAATGAGTCTGTTTCGGTTGATGCTAATTGGGAATTAGCCTTTAAAGTCAAAAGATTTTTGACATTTTTTTGTGATATCACAAATATCTTATTTGGGGTATACTACCTCACTAGTTCTTGAACGTGTCATTGCAAGAACTTTTAATAACTACAAAAATTATTTTGCTTTTAATAAAATATCGATTTCTATGGAAGTGAAGTTTAGAAAGTAATGGGAAGACTTGCGTATGTTATTTCCTTTGGCATGTATAATGGACCTAAAATATAATTTAAAAGGTACCAAATATGTTATTAAACAAATCACATTCTCTTTAAACTTTGACGCACCGATCACTTACATGTTAACTTTCATGTATAAATTGTATGCATAGCAGTTGGGGTGCAAATATTAGTAGGAATCCTTCACACCCACTCCTTCCGCTAATCTTGAAAGGACGATGAAGAATTAGTAAATTTATTTGAAGGCATTATGGATGAGAGATATGATGCAGGAGGTTCTTCTAGTATTTCCCACATATAATCAAACATCGGATACAAGTCCAATTGGAATGCTTGCTGAATTACATAACTATTTAATCATCAAGTGCTTAAGAGCGTAGAGCCTCTTAATGCAATACAACTTGATTTACTTGATTTTTTACGAAAGAACGAACGAAGATTTTCAATTATTTCTACGATTGCAAAAGATCTACTAATATATCCGGTCAGTACAGAGTCAACTTTTAGTGCAGGTAAACAAACTCTGTCCAAGGTCAAGAGCCGATTCAAAAAAGATATTTTAGAAGCATTAATGTGTGTGAATAATTGACAAGACGCTCGTTTTCGAATTCAAACTAAGTATGTCGAAATTTGGCGTAGTTAGGTAAATTATATTTAATTTCTTCATATAATCAAACTTTGTTATTTTTTAATAATATTTTGATTTTTAAAAAATTTTTTTTACACATAACAAGTTATTGGTGTACAATTTTAACTCCGCCTACTAAAAAATTAAGTAATCGATTTCAGGCCTAGATAAAAGGAGAAGGGTTTTCAAAATAAAATTTAAAAAAGAATTTCAAATATCAATTCAATTTATTATTTATATATACATTTTACTTCTAAAACATTATACATTTCATATTCATACAATTCAATTATTCAAACTTCATATCAATTCTCTACATTAAATTTAACGAAAATAAATATTGCTGCATTTTTTAAAATTAAGCATCCGAAAACAAAGAATCCATTTCATCAAGCTTCAGGTATCATCAATGTAGCGTTCTGTCAAATTGTGTGTTTGGCAACACTCTTCATTGATGATGCTTGGAATTCGACAAAATGGATTCTGTCTTCGAATGATTGATTTTTTAAAAATTTGTAAATACAAAAAATTATTCTTGTACAATTTTAACTACGCCTACTCAAAAATAAATAGTCGATCCCAAACTTGGAGAAAATGAAGCAGGTTTTAAAAAAAGTTGAGCTCTCGGCACGAGCCATGAGCTCGGTTGTCTCTTAGACGAGCCGAGCTCATGGGTAATAGGGTTAAGTCGGCTCGACTAAGCTCATTGTCACCACTACATTACTGGATTTGATTGTAATCCTTAACAGATGTTCAACGAGGGATTAAGTGTTTGAAGTGTCCATTGAACCTCTAGAGCTAGGCCGAAAAATCTTGTATTCTTTTTCTCTATTTTCTTGTTTAATATTGTGTTATTGATGTTGGTTGTGTCACAAACTGGAACCAATGGTGGTATCAAAGCCAATAAGATCAATCTAGTTTTTGACATGTCATTTGTGACACTTCTCGGAACTAAAACGATCTGTTGATATTCTTAAAAAAAAACTCTTCTACCTGAATCTTTACTATGATTATTGGTAGTCTTGAATATTTTCTTTTGGATCCTAACTTATGGAAATATTTCTTTGCCCTTTTTAAAATAAAATTTCAGTATATTGTCACTGATGCGATTTACTCTCATCAAAACCCACTATTTACCTTTTTCTAGGATTCCCAAAAGAATCTTAGAAGGTGAGTGAATAAGGACACGGTCAAAGAGTCAATAAGTTGATGTGGAAATTTGAAAAACTGACCATTTTTTTATGGTCATTTGCAAAAATATCCAAAAATTTATCAATGTCCATT
>CAIGRF010245468.1:1777-27701 GCA_903798235.1 Fraxinus ornus
TTTGTCAACGTGTGACTCTTCTTCGGTGGTTTCTCGTAGTTTTTCGTGGTTTCTCGTTGGTTCTCATCGTTTCTTTGGAGTGTTCTTGAAGTGGTTTTGGAGTAGTTCTTTGTTGTTCTTGGTCTCTCGTCGTCAGTACTTTTCGTCGTTGGTTGCTTTAATTTGGATTTCTTCTTCGTGGGCACAAGTATTGTCATCGTCGTCAATTTATGATTGCAAATTGATGATTTTACCAGCATCAATTTGAGGGGGGATGTCAAGGATATTGAATAAGATTCCAGAAATCGTCAAAGATTGCGATTATAATATTTCCTTTTAGTATAGGATTACTTTCTTCAGTAGTAGATTGCATAAAATTTCTTTTTATGTTTATTTCCTTTTACAGTTATTTGTAACCCTATAAATAGGGTCTTCTACATTGTAATATTAAGAAGACAATAATAATACAATTTATATTTCTTGACACACACAACATTGTATTGCAAAAATATTTTAAGGACAGAACTAAGAGCTGCTTGGAATTATCAATACATGGAAAAGCAAAATAATATTAAGGAGGCGTGTGAGTGGAGGCTCATCTGAAATTTAAAATGAAGACAATAAATGAGACATAAAAGACTGGTGACAGATGAACCAGTTGATTTGAGCATTTGGCGAAAAATGGTAATTTCTTTTGATTATCAAAAATTTATATCAGTTAGACTAGGGGCCAATGTGCACTGAGAGTAAATTACTTTTTTCAAAAGTTGTCCAGCATGACACTTGTAAAAATGCTGATAGGAAAACAAATTGTTTGTAATGCTGTTTCAAGTATCAGGTATAACATACTGTAAGCATAATGCATTATATCCTACCAATGCTTCCATTCTATGAACTACCTACATTTGATTTCTCTTATCTGGAGGATGGAATGAGAAAGGAATGATAAGTGGATCCACTGAACGTATGTGTTATTGTGTGCATGTGGGTGTAGGTGTGTATAGACACGTAAACAAATATTATAGTTATAAGAGAACAAACATTTTCAGTTTACTAGGAATATACCTGAAATCCAACAGGAGGGCTTGGTCCTCTACCAACTTTGATTTCCTTGTACTGCAAGCCAGACTCAGTAGTTACCATAGGTACCTTCAGTGATAGAAAATTTCAGATATTAGCCTAACGGATTGTTTTCAGATCAACTAACTCTAGGGGTAAATTTCTTTTATATAATTTTTCACAGCATGAAGATGCTTTAAGATTGTTTTAACCATTAAAAAAAGGAAGGATTCAACATTCACTAGACCGCCTCAGATGGACTGAATAATTTTCTACATTGGAATTCTTTATTCTCTCTTAGCGGCAAAATGGTTCTCAATAGGTTAAATACTTGAGTAGAATAATACATCATTGTGTTCTGATCCAGTTAGACCAAGAGAGGTCCTGGAAAACTATGGATCGACGATCTTCATCCTAAATTATCCAAAATATAAAGTCCTTTTCTATCATAGATTTTAGTAGAATGGAAGGTTTGAGACCTTTCTTGGTTTCAAAAACTCATTAACTAATCCATATTGTGTTCTAATCCAGTTATACCAAGAGAGGTCCATGAAAACTATGGACCGACGATCTTCGACTAAAATGTGCAAAATTCCTGGCTTTGAAACTCATCAACTAACCTGAATTAAATGTCACAATATTAAAATCTAACACATACAGGTGGAAGCACAATGGAAAATTCCAATTGAATAGCGGTAAGTACTGGGTAGCAAACAGATATGTAGTCGAGACCTTATAGCACAAAGATCTTGATATTGTTCGGTTCAGAGTCGGGTTCAAATTTAATAACAATGATAAAAATGAATCAGTGTACCGATGCAGATAGTTGATATCAGCTTGGGGAGTTTCCATAATTACCTCATGCCCTCTATGTCCACCACTCTATACAGGGAGAATTTGAAGTACATTTAGAATTTGACTTCAGCATAATGACATTTAACATTTCACGTCGTTGCATGTGATTCTAGGGCTCAATTCATTAAACCGTATAATTAAACGTCCCATTTCTTTTATATATCTGAGCCTAGTTATGAGTGACCAAAATAAGTACTATAAGCAGCTCACATAAATCTCAGCATCAGTTGACAGTCAATGAGATGAAAGCACATTGACCATTATAACTGTGCATAATTATAACTAATATCTCTAAATAAGGTGAAGCTCACAAAGGTAAAAATAGAAAGCCTGCAGAGACCTATTCCTAAGTTGAGATCTTGAAGGGGTGAATGAGGTCAACTTTTGAGATGATCTAACATTTAAGATTCTCTTACTGATAAGGGAAAGGTAAACTAAATATAAAACCTGCATGATGTGGAAAATCAGAAATTATAGTTCAAGATCTCAATAAGCTATATTTATTACTGGTTCTGAACAACAAGTACAGCTAATGCACAATTTTTACATCTCTTCCATCATACATCAAATCAAATTATTGTTGGTTTATCACTCATATTAAGCTCAAACGTACCAATAAGTCAATTTCAATTCTGACTAAATTTTACTTACCCGGTGAAAACATTGAAATGGAAGTATTATATAGCAAACAAAGTGCAAAAATATGAATTCTTTCTTGTTTGAGTAAAAGCAATGATATTTCCCAATATCATGCTAAGAATAGCTAGGATGTCCAGAAGAAAATGCCATTCATATGATGAGAAATAAAAAGGAAAATCGAAAAATTCGATAGGCTAAAGCCGAGAAAAGAGGATTCCTCACTTTTTTCTCCTCTGAATAATTAACGGTCATTTCTACACTTAATAGCGGAAAACTTGAATGCATAAAAGGCAAGAGTTAAACCAGTAAATTAAGGCATTGAATGACCACAACAGTGTCGGTCGATCCTTCAGGAGAAGGGCTTGGATATCAATCTTTCAAAAACTTTGGTTGACTTGTGAGGCAATCCACGTGTTATGAAACATGAACTATATTCATATAAGACTCGTCACAAAATATTTTATCTTTTCTTTAAGATATGAGAACACGATAGGATTCATCTGAATAAAAGACCAAAGAACTGTCAATGATGAAATGTAATTGGTGAGGGAATTATGTAAGCTCACCATACATTTTCTATCTCTTTCTCACAGTCATCATCGCACAGCCTCGGTTTTTGCTCTGGGGGTAATCCAGCTGCTTTTGAAGAAGATGAGCCTAGCAGAAGGCCTGACAGGACAAAACCTAATCCAATTACGTCCCTACGCTTCACGAAGTCCCACTCCTTCATGTGATCGACGGTCTTTGAAGGTTGCAGCCTAGATTCTAAACTTGAGCACTGTATCATAAAACCTTCAATGCTGATTTTTTGAACTGTTTGATGACTCCCAGATAAATGTTTGGAAAATGAAGAACCTTAACTCAGAAAATCAAATAATTAGGGGAAAATATACATCATCAATTAAAACATCTAGTTCATATAATTGAACTTCACAAGGTTTTATCATCAGTTATCCTGGAAAGAAAATGATTGGAATTTCAGATTCTTAATGAGATATGCAATATGCTGTTCCCAAAGAACAGCAGTCATGACATGTCTGAACACATATAAGATTATCAGTAGGTCTCCAAGGGTACAGTTGAAAGGATGCCATAACATAAATCAGATGCTATCAATGTGAAGATGCCCGAATAAAAAGTGAATCAAGAATTTATATTAGCTTATAACTATGTAGTAGTTTGCAGATGCTCTGAATTACAGAAGCAGTAGCATCGTCCATTACAGGATCTTACGTATACAAAAGCAGAAATATAGTTTTTCAGCACCTAAAAATCATCTCATAGTGACTGTTGCTTTGTCATTCTTTGATTGTTGACGTTCATAATCTTTTATTACCAATATTTAACATAAATTGCACTCTATTATAAATCTATTCGTTGTATCAAAATTATTTTTAACTGTGAATTTTTTGGTAACAGGAATCTGGCCTTCGGAATATAAATTAGGCAGACTATATTCAGAAGTGAATTTGACTTCTTCTGCATGCCAGATAATGAAGTTTAATTTTTGAGGCAAACTGAAAAAAAACAACTAAACAACACGAATATTATGTCTCACCCAACTTCAAATCCTCGGTTTGAACTATTGGAAACAATAATAACACAAAACGCAAACAAAAGCATGTAAAGACACAGTTCACTCTCGATGCAAGAGCCACTTCCACAATCCAACACACACGATTCTTACATAAATTGGGTATAATTTATATAAAATTAATTGTAGCATATCTAGTAAAAAATGCAGAAATCTGAAAAACAAAGAAGAGTATGTACGAATGTGTTCTGACCGAATGGAAGTAGCAATGATGCTGACGCCATTTTTCTTCTTCAATTTGCTTCGTTTTTCCGCGAGTACTCTGTTATCAGTCGTTTGAATTTGTATGGATAACGATATCAATGAATCAGTGGTTAATTTCAGTTTTGGTAGCTAAACCTCAAATAAAATCTCAAATGGGCAACTTAACTTTAATTTGTTGCAATCAGACCACCAAACTTTCAGTTTATTTTCAATTTTAATCACTCTGTTAGACCTATTACTAAATTAACATCACAGTCCTCCATTAGCATCTGTTTCTAGGTAGATATACTATCTAATCGTGTCGTAGCTCCAAAATCTTGAAATTATAATTGATGAATTGAATTTGAGATATTGAATTGAAATTTCATTAAAATTTAGAGACAAAACACGAATAGTTGAGCATTGTTGGGTGCTAAGGATGATCAACTGTCCAACTACAAGGATATGTGATTTTTTCAAGAACGGTGTTCGATTCAAGTACTCGAATAATTAATAAAATATTTTGCACGTAAATTTAAAAAAAAAAAATCTTATGTTCTAACAATATATTTTTCAAACATTCACTATTCTAAAATTTATTTTCCAAGAAATTCTTTTTAACGGATTACTAATATGTGCTAAATACTCGAGTGCCCATTTTTAAAACTTTAAAATGTAAAGATATATTTAAATTATAATTCATTTTCCCGTCTCCATCTTCATATAAGTCACATATTATCTAATAATTAGGTGCAAGCAACGTGCAATGCACGTTTGCTTAGTTTATATTTAATAGTTTTTTTTAAGAATTAATTTGTTATTAATAAAGATGTAATTTTTTTGGTTAATTAAATAATTAGTGATGTAATGTTTATGTAATTGATAAATAATTAAATAAAGTGCTTCTCTCTGTCATCTCCAACCCAAAATCACAAACAGAAAACTCAAAGTTCATATTATGCACAATAATATTATACTATATTCTAAAAACAAATGACAAGAAAAAGATGCCCCCAAATGAAAATACATTCAGAAAGTGATATTTTTTTTTTCCATAAAATCACAAAATACATAACCAAAGACGGATTAACCAAATCTGTAGGCCTTATCCAAAAAATTCAAAGCCTTACTTTTGGAAATCCCGTAAATCAAATATTTACCTCAACATTCAAAAAAAAAAAATAATAATAAGAAAAATAAGTAAAATTGGAGCTATTTTACTCCATAAAAATAATTCAATCTTCCCCTAGGTTTAGGCCATCAATACTGCATTGTCTTCACAAAATTCCTCCTCGTTTTGTAGATCACTTTGCTTGTGTGCTTGAAATAAATACTCAGTGGAGAAAAATACGTATGCATCTATAGATGTATCTATTCATTTTATCTCTCTTGTTTCCGATGGACAATGAATGTGTGTGCAGGGGCGGACGCAGACTTTCTATGTTGGGGGCACAATCAAACATTCAAAAAGTGACGAAAAAATTAAAGTAAGAGATATTTTATTACAATTGTTCTCTACGTGTTCGCATATTTATCCTTTTTATTACATCAATATCAATATCATTTTTATCCTTTTTGTTTAGAACATTCCTTTCATCGGTACTTTGTTCATCACAAGAAAGCAAAGATTTACGTTTAGAGTAATTATATTACCACTACAAAATTTACTAAGTACACCACAAATTTCTTATTTACTTGAATATCCTTAAGTAAAATTACATAATTAGAGTTTTAATATATTTTTTAATTAAATAAATTATTGTTACACCACAAATATAAAACCTAATTCATTTCTCTCTCTTTTTTTTCCCTTAAGATCTTGTGTATATTTTTAAGTGGACATGCTTATTTTGTGTTCTGTATGCATGCAATTAGATTAACTTTGATTCAGTTTTATTTATGTTAAAATCAAAAGTGGTGTTATAAAAAAAAATTATATATATATATTTGCACGTCACTGTTCACCCGTGAACAGTGATTGCTATTTTAAAGTATATATTTTAATTTTTAATTGTGAAGAGTGATTGTTGTTTTAAAGGATGTTTATTAATTTTAAGTGTTATGTGTATAAAATGCGTACGTGTTTATTGTAAACTTACGTGATGTTTATGACTAATTAAATGCTTTTCTTTATATATAAAAATTTAAAGATGTTATGTAAAGTTTTATTCTTAAATATGTAAGAAATTGAGAGGTCTTTGGCACTTAACGACCACCATCCGACGACCTTAAGGTATGTTAAGGGTAAGAAGATGAGTTTACTTAAACTTTTTTGCATGGCTTAAGTCTTTACTCTTTTTTAAGTAATAATGCAATTCATTTTATCGCTAAAGTATGATATGTATTACGATAATATATGTATATCATGTGTTAGACTTAGTATTGGTAAGTGACGGGTAAATTTTCGAGGACGAAAATATTTTAAGGGGGTGAGAATGTAATACTCCGAAAATTTTCATAAAATATAATTCAATTTTTATATACTATATTTTAATATTTTGAAAGTTAGGGACTAAATGATACATTTATCAAATTATATTTTATTTGTGTCAAATATTTAGATATTGATGGAGTTATCGTAAATATATGAATATTGGTCTCGTTGGGTAAATCGTAATTAGATACATAAATCAGACTCGAGAAAAAGTCGATTCGAATAAGTTAGCTCCAAGATATTTTAGTTTGAAGGAATTGTCAAAAGCTAATTTTTTTTTTATTATTTAATTATAATTTTGAAAGTAAGGGGTGGTGAAAACAAATTTTCCGTTAAAACAAAAAATTCTGTTAGTTTTTCCGTTAAATCAAGTAATTCAGTTAGTTTTTCCGTTAAAACAAAAAATTCCGTTAGATAGACACTTTTTATATATAGAAAGAAATAATATTAGACGTAAATTCAAATTTTTTCTTTTATTTTTAAGCACATTCTAAAAAAAAAACATGAATATTGCTATAATGTACATCAAAATTTACATAATACATTACATAATGTCACGTGACACTCTATTATTTATTAGTATTTATGAGTTTAAAGTACATTCAATTTTTCATCCAATTTTTTCCTTTCATATCATATTATAATTCATTAGGCACAAAAAAATCCAAAAATTATTATTTCAAAAAATGGGCGATTAGCACAAAAAATGGAACCAAGAATCAAGCGTTCTTCCGAAAAAAGGGCACCCAGCAGCAAATTTGACCATCGCAAACAGTAACCCAAAATGCATATAATCTCCAGCAAGAGGGCAACCGGCGAAAACTATTTCTGCTGAAGGCTTACGGAATAAGAGGTTGATCAAACATCAAGGTTTATCAATTTGCATAAAAATGGATAGCGACGAAGAAGATTTTGTGTTTTACGGAACGCCCATAGAACGCGAAGAAGATGTCACCAGTCGAAAAAAGAAGGCCGTGGCCGGGGCCTCTGGTCAACTTCGAACACTTCCCCCATGGAAACAAGAGGTTACAATTTTGAAATATCTGATTTCCTGCAGTTTTTAGTTAAATAATTGGTGGGCTGAGTGGAAAGTTGTTTTCCGTGCTGTTTGGAGTTTAATTAACGTAGGCTGGGGTATGCTGGGATTTCTGATTTAAATTTGAAGAAGATTTTGTGGCTAAAGTTGATTTCTGTATTGTGATTGTAGCTGTTATATGCATTTGTGTATTATATCCTAATAGATAATTTGAAATTATTTTCTGAATCATTATACTCTGACTTTTGGTTAAAGTTTGCCTATGAATTACAATGAATTAAAATTTTAGCATCAATATTCCGCTCCCTATTGATAATTGAATCAAAATAGTGAAAATGCTCAGTCTTGGGTGTGCTCTTACCGCCAACCTCTATTACCCCTCCTGGCCTCCACAATTACTTCACGTGTACTCAAATTTCAACCCCCATTGCCCCATTTACTCCGGCTTATGAATCCTTTCACATATAGGTCTCAATAACTCTTATTCAGAAAGATTCTCATTTTATTTTCATCCACTTTGAGGTGTACCACTCAACTTCCACAAGATGGCTTTGGCGCGCCTCCATTCGTGGCAGTCATCATACCAGAATTCTTCTGCATCCATTGCTTTTTTCTCCCATGAATTTAGATCAGCTTTTGACATGACCATGCCAGAATTTCTACAGTAGAATCCCATAAGTTGCTTGCGTAATCTAGGGTGGAAAATAATCTCCTTCCCCATATCTGCCACAACACATCTTGGAAAAAAATAACGAATACTAGAGAACCAAGGATTGTAAGGTCCTAATGAAGGCCACTAAGAAGATCGAAATTGATTGCCAAGAGAAGAAAATAGAAAGAATGAAGATGTCAAGAATGCTACACAGCTTTGATAACATGAAGAATTGTCGGAGAAAGACTGAATTTTATGATCTTTTGCCGTAGAAGTTTCCAACTTTAAATAGAGTACAAAAAGTTTACTTGATTTCTAGAGAATTTTCAACCTGAAGAATCTGGCTACTGTTTTAATAATTTGATGATTAAGGTAGTTTGTCATTGTACTTAAAATTATAGTATTTGATTCTGCAGGTTACAGATAAAGAAGGGAGAAGGAGGTTCCACGGGGCATTCTCTGGTGAGTTTTCTGCTGGCTACTATAATACAGTTGGTTCCAAAGAAGGTGTACTCTCTCTCTCTCTCTCTGCATGCACGTTTGCCCTTGTTTATATTCATAGGTAGAGATTGAACTTCTGGCAAAAAAATGCAGGATGGACTCCACGGACGTTTACATCATCTCGGAAAAATAGAGCTGAGATTAAACAACAGAGTATCTATAGCTTCCTGGATGAGGATGAAAAAGTTGTATGTTCTTGAAGTATATCTTGCATTTCTTGTGAAAATTTATATATTTTTCCTACATAACAGTATTCGTGCACATATTGGGACTTAAGCGGAGGTGTTATAATTTTATGCACACTAAACTATTGCGTGCATTTAATGGTCTAGGAACTGGAAGACCGTTCAGTGGGAATGTCCATGCAGTTTGATACATTTGGATTTACGGCTGCTGAGCTTGCTCGTAAACAAGCTGATAAAGAACAACAAAAGAGGTTTTTATCAACTGCTTATTTTACATATCCCTAATTCATTGTCAACTGATGGTCTGTTAGAGTGCAGCAATTCCAATTCCTATTTTGCTCTTGATCTTATCATGTGGGAAACTATGGCTAAGGTGTCTGAATCACCATGTAAATGGCTATAACATAATTGCTAAACTATGATAACTCTGTTCATGTGGATTCTTAAGGGTTGGTTTGGTTTCTCTCACCTCCCCTTTCGACATATAGCCGGCATCAACTGGGGTTTATATCATTTATTTGTTGTGTTTAAGATGCTGTCTGGTCCAATTATATGTATGCTAATACAGTCAGTGTGGAATCCTTGAGCAGGCACAAATTCAACTTTGAATTTCCCTCTGGATAAAATAAAAATTTGATATGAAATATAAAGTAAAAGAATAAATGGACTTATCTTCTTGTGACTGCAGTTTTGTGCCCTTTCAATCAACATGCTAATAGCAGCTGGTTATTTGGTGGATGCATTATATGATCTTTAAACTTTTGCAGTATGAACTACTGCATTTCCTTCTTCGTTTCTGTTTCATTCTCTGTGTGGTTTATGATTATGGTATTCAAGTTTATTTTGATGCCGAAGACTGGTGAGCACACATCTTTGTTGTAACTATTGAAGTCGAATATAGAACCTTTAGTTTTCTCTGCATTTGGTCTTTGTTCATGGATTCTTTTTCCCATTGCTTCAGTCATGTTGGTGGTGTAAATTCTTTGTTTTCATTGACATTTTTCTTTCATTTGCTGCAGACCCTCAGCCATTCCTGGACCTGTTCCTGATGAACTAGTAGTTCCAACTACAGAATCTATAGGTTTATTTAAGATGTTCAAGTAAACTATTAATTTGTGCTTCTTGTGGTGATTGCATCTCAGAATTTTAGGTTTCTATGACCAGGTGTCAAATTACTGTTAAAGATGGGATGGCGGCATGGTCGGTCAATAAAGGATTCAAATAGTGATGCACTGTATGGTATGACTTTCTAGCACATGCTCTTCTATTTATCTGAAAACTTTATTACTCTGGTACGTCAATAAAGGATTCAAATAGTGATGCACTGTATGGTATGACTTTCTAGCATACGCTCTTCTATTTATCTGAAAACTGTATTACTCTGGTACCAGTTCATGCATAATCTGGAAGGTGGGGAAAGTTTTTGGGAGATCTCAATTTACGATCATAGCTGCTGTCAATTGCAATTATATGATGTCAGACTAAGTTGAAGGTTATGGTGTCTTTAACTAAAGGAGCTCCTGGAATTTTGCTAGGCTATACCAAAAACTGTAACTGTTCCCTTTTATAAATACATACACACATGCACACAATAACCATGAGAGAGAGAGGCAGAGGCAGTATTTTATTTTTTTCGTATGCCATTATACATTTGGTGTTTCTCTTTGAGTTTGTCAGTTAAAAGTGAATCTCAGCTGTTGTTAGGCATAGAGAGTTGGGGATAAAAGATTGGGACTTGGAGATGAACACACAGAATGATTCAGGAAAGGCTAAAGAGATTTTACCCTTTGCTGGAAAAAAATCTTATTGATGTTTCGTCTTTACTTTGGTTCTTATCTGTGATTGATGCATCTAGTCCTGATTTTTGTATTTTTTTTTTCCAGTTATTAATAATTCTCTTTTCTGCCTGTAAGAGGATTTTCCTCTTTATAACGTGGATCAATTTATTTCAATATATCGATACTTAGACATCCTTATGAAGGAGATGCAGAGGGACAAAATGGGGGGCCCTTTATTTATCTGATTTATGTCTCCTTGTCCTTGTCATGGAACATCATTTCTGTGACTTCTCATCCTTAGTGACATGCCTTCCGTAAAATGGTTTCCCAAAGTATGTAATAATGGGCATATTCTCCTAGAATACAGAAAATTTTGTGCTCTTTTTATGGCTTTTCTGAAATTAACATGCGCATGGAGGTACTTTGGTGAATCGATCTGAAATTAATGGTATTATAATGGGCAAATATACTGACTCTCCTGAAAACATTGATGTCAATATAAGTTTGTTTTGTTATCTGAATTGAATCAGTAACCAATATGTCAGACAACATGCTCCTGACCGGAGTATCATAAAGACAATAGTAACGAGTTAGTGTGCTGAGAAACTCTGCTTAGACACTGGCACATTGTTAAAAATGCACGAAACTTGAGATATAGGTTTCGCTCAGCAAAACATTGCAAGTTTTTTGAGGACATCTATTAATTAGTGGACTTAAATAATCTGCTACAAGATATAACTTTTCTGACTTATCACCAAATAAATGACGTTCTGTTAGGTCAACCATCTGCTGAAATAACAATTTTTTTTTTTTTGAAGATACTCGCAGAGAAGCTAGAAAAGCTTTTCTGGCGCTTTCCTCAGATGATGCTCCATCACAGCTGGGTGAAGGGAGTACTGAAAGTGGCCATGATCTACCTACTGATGATGATAACCAGATCTCCAAAAGCACACCGGTTCACTTATTTACCTTCACATCAAAATATATTAAAATTGATTTTTAATCTACAGTTTTTCATAAATTAGAACTTTTAGTTTCCCTGTCCCATTTTTCTGTTGTGGAGTGCTCTTGCTATACTGTAGTTGTATATGATGGAGATTGATAAAGATATTTTATTAAATAATTGCCAGGTTTTATTTAATAGAATATCTTTATCGATCTCCATCAGTATTTATTTTGCTAGAAAGAAAGAAGTCTGTCCTGGAAGAGACAAGCATAATTTCGTCACTCTTTATGATCTATATTGCTTATACTTGGGTGTGAGTTTCTCGGACGTGTGAATGGTCAAACTTTACAACATGATGATTCAATAAAAAATGTTAAATTTTCTGGATATGGTGCCTCATAACTCATAATGAGAGGAAGCTATATTAGGACACCCATATTATATATTAGATAAATTTAACATTATAAAATATCTAGAAAAAGTATTAATAAGAAAGAATAAGAATATATATATGTTAACTGAAACTATGCTATGACAAAAAGATACCTATTTACTTTGTTAGTGAATCAAAGGCATTGTTTAGTATTTTGGACTTACATTGCGTTTCATGTATTTTGGACTTATATTCCGTTTCATACTCCCATATTTGTTTCTGAAACATGGGATACGTGTGAAGTGTCCTGTAATGCTGGGCTTGAGTACAGTATGGAACATATCCTCCAATTGTGAACTAATCAATTGAAATTCATGATCTATCACAAAAGAAAAGAAAATGAAACATCACATTCGAAGTCTTGTGACGACTTCTTCATGGAAATATCTAATTCTGGAATTAGTGAAAGATGGAACCTGATATGCATAGGGAATGTTGTCAGACCGACAAATTTTACTAGGCAGGGATATTGGTGGTTGCGAATATATTTCTCGATGTAAAAAAGTGCATTTGAATTGCAATCTCATCTGACCTGTCAATCTTTACTATTATGATAATAAATCTGTAACTGCTGCCTAAGACTTCTCCAATTTTGCTCTCTGATTAATTTGGTTTCCTTTGCAGGCTTATGTTCTCAACCCAAAGCAGGACATGTATGGTCTAGGCTATGATCCGTTTAAGAATGCACCTGAATTTAGGGGTGTGTACCTTTCTGGTGTAAGATAATCTCTTATTTTATTGTGAGCATTGCCTCAGGGGCATAATTTTTTGTGTCTTTAATTTTAGAAATGAAAAGATTACGAAAATCTGGGAATAGGGAGATGGATCTTCACAGGCCTCTTTCCATGAAAGGTAGTCCATTATATTCTGCCGTAGTACATCTATTTCATTGTTCATTTTATATCTTGAAGTCCACTACTTGTTTGTTGCATAATTTGATTGCATATGCTCTTTTAACATGTTCAATGCGTTAGCAGGGAAGGTTGCTCCTGGTTTTGGAATTGGCGCTCTTGAAGATCTGGATGCAGAAGATGAAGATATATATGCCTCAGGCTAGTAGCTCTTCTATCTAGTCTTCATATTCTTAGTTCATTTTTTGTTTGTCAGCTTAATGGGACCATATGGAATCCAATTTGTACAATCTCTCTCACATTGAGTTCTATTGTAGAGAATACGTTGCACTGTTGTGTCTGGCTCTGTAATATTTCTCCCTTCTATGATTTCTAATGGGTGCAAGTCAACCAGTGGTACTATTGACATTGGTTTATTAAATAGCTTATTGTTGCAATTCTTTCCTTGGTTCTTTTTTCTCATTCTTTTATTTCTTCCCATATTTTGTAATAGCTTTATCATGGGGAGATTGCAATTGATGAACTTCGTCTATTTGCAGTAAGAATAGGAAGAATAAAGACACCTAGCCTTGTAGACTAAGTTCTAAGTGTTTCTTTCTCCTTGCATTTTTGTGAAGAAAATTTCCTTGTTCCTTTTCAAATGACAAAATGGAAGCTTATTGAAATCTTGACCAATTATGAGTTAATTGTGTGGTGAAATGCGTTTGCACCAATGCAGTTCATTATATTTAGATATATGTGCTCGATCATTTATCCTATGTCATGTCTAGGTTATCTAAACAGAATATGTCCATTTGAATTGTCAAATATGTTTTTTGGGAGCAATCACATTTGCTCAAATTTGACTCCTCTGTGCATTAGATTTTTTCGCATGTGAGTTTATCAGACCCAAAGGCTTTATTTGAACTCTCCTCTCTTAAGAAAGTATTTCAAATTTTTTTTTTCTGGAGAAAGTTAACACTGCAGATCCTTATTGTTATGGTTGGTGTAGGTTCTTAAGATTGCCTGGCTTAGATGAAACTCAGTTACTTGGAAAAATCAGACTCATCTGGCTATTATGAGATTTTTAGCTTGGAGGTTGCTGGTTTTCCAAAATTGGCAATCTAGATTGGGAATAATTTGGAATGTGGTTTGCATTAACCAACTTGAAAATTGGGTTGGTTGGGAGTGAGCCAGCAAATTCTAGACAGGCAATTGTACTTCAAGCGCGCAAGCAGTTTTGTGCTTGAATAATGTCATGTGAACGCTTCAATTAGATTAAAGTTTTATTTGTTTTTTTCTTTTGAATCTGGATTTAGAATTTTTTTTTTTCAATTATGTTAATACTATTTTCTGTTATAAGATTAAGTTCTTCCCTGTCTAGATATGGTTGTTTTCTTGCCGATATTGTTACTTATTTATTTTAATTTTCTCCTGATAGACACATATTGTCATCTATAAAATTCAAAAAAGAAAATTGCAAGTAATACTTGTTTATGAAGATTAACTTTTCACCATAATTTGATGCTTAGAAATAGTCTTTGCAATGAATAAAGGGATATGTACATTGCTTGAAAGCACATACATTTTAAAGGTATCTCACCTTAAAATTCAACATTATGACTTTCTTGAAGTAGGGAATTTCATGTCAATGGTGTCCTTGCTAAAGGATACTTGGAAAATTACAAGTTAATGTAATGTGTGAAGTGGGATTTTATTTTTCCTGATATATAAGCTAGATGACCAACTTAAACAAGGAAAATGACTTCCACTTTGTAGGTCTTTGACTAAGTTTTCTACATATTACCACCCCTTTTACATGTTCACTTTTTTCCAACTCTATCTTTCTTTCTTTCTTTCTTTCTTTCTTTTCTTAAAGCAAAACACCTGCACAACTTTAGTGGGTTTTTAGGCGCCACAAGGGAATGCTAATGGGGGTTTGGATTTCCCAATNNNCTCAAAAGCAATAAGATGCAACACAAAAAGGGATGTGAAAGAGGTGAAGTACTACTTCTAATACAAAGCAAGCAAATGAAAATCAAACTAATGTTCTCCAATACTAAGAAGTCCTTATCTATCTATCTATCTGTGCAATGGCTCGAAATCATTGTGGAAGGTCGGAAGGATCATATTCTTGATAATGGTACTAATCCCGCCTCTTAGAAGCAAGTAAATCGACAACCTAGTTTTTCTCACGATAAGTGTCGAAAACAATATTACGATCAATAGAGAAATGGTGTCTGATCTAATGATCTGAATCGCTCCTAGTCCTCCACCCTAGTGATACAGTGAATGACCATAAATGAATCGGCCTCCATAAAAATGTTGAACAATCTAAGTCGGTGAGTAAGTAAAATCCTATATAGGATAGCCCTAACTCAGCCTTCAGAATGAGACGAATCTCCATAATATGACGAGAATGCTCTAATGCAATGACTAGCCTAGTCCCGAATAATGTCCCCAACAGTTGCAAATTAATCCTTGTGTATCTGTGGGTGTTCATCTTGTAAGATCCCACTGGTGGAGTACGTTAAATAACTAAAATAGAGGGAGCTGAGGGAGGAAGAGTCAAATAAACGCCAAAAAGAGAGGTGATAACCATGTCTCCACACCAGTGAATAGGCTAGAATAAGCGACCCATGTGAAGAAGTGAAATCATGCGGCAGGACTCCAAATGATCCGAATAGGCTCCATGCGTATCCCATTATGCTTCACATCATTCTTCACAAGCCATAAGAACTAAAACATCAATGGAGGAATGATACTGCGAATGTGTTCCTTACGATTTACGAACATACTGGCCCGAACGCCTCCATCTCTGGAACCGGGGTCTGTCTACTCCCTCACCTGATTTTATTGGTACCTGAAAGCTATCTCCAAAATGATTCCATACTTGATTGGAGATGGCGATGCTAGTGAAAATGTATGAACTAGTCTCGATCTCCAAATAACACTAGCATCTAGAGGCCAAATGTCAGCCAATCATTCTCTGAATGACCACGTCGATTGGTATCAAATTCTACCATAATTTCCATCTGAAGAAGGAAACTGTGGTAGGTATAATGGAACTCCACATCAGTCGATATGAATCCTGAGACTGTCAATTGGAACGGACTAACTGACATCTTTTTTCCCTAAGTCCTTGTACTTGTTTGCTTGTTCAATATATCACTCTCAACCTGTCTTTCCTCACTCTAGGCAATGAGCTAACTTCCTTTCATCAAACAAAGTGTCCTTGTACACCCTTCATTAACTTGCTTTAGGCTGCTAGCTGTTCTTTAATGGGACCTAGAAGGAATGGTCCAACATTATAGAACTGTAAGAGAAGGTTTTCAATCATTTAGATCTTTCGACTTTTCATAGTTTTGCATTTCAATGGTTCTTTTGTCTTGTTTTCTTTGGAACATGCATGAGCATGGGAAGGGCCATCTTAATATAGAACCAAACTCCCCATGTCTTTTTCTTTTTGGATCACTGTTACACATCACAAGTTGATTACCTTACGCTTGACGTGGGTACTGGAGATAAATAAATTGGAGAATGTTTGAAGATGTTGAGATTTATCTGTGAGAGATCAAAGGCATTTTCTGTTTTTCCTACTCTTTTGGAGTTCCCATTCCGTCCCTACTTGTGGGATGTTTGGATGAATCTTTCATTCAGTTTTATAGCAGTCTGGTGTTTGTTATAATCCCTGTATGTGGGGGTTTTCTCGTTTCATTCTTGAATTTGTTAGTAAATTTTTTTGAATCGTAAAAAAGTCATTTTTTTTTCTTTTGTAACAGTGACGTTGATCAACATTTTCAGTGTTTTACCTGATGTAATCACTTGTTCTTTTATTTCTTTAGGTTATGACTTTGAAGAGACACACGTGCACGAAATTGAAGAGCCTTCAAGACCACATGTGGAGAACATGCTAATGTTAGGAGGAAGGGAACATGGTGTTCTGCCAGGTTTTAAAGCTGCTTCAAAATCCGACTCCATATCGGAGAGGTAATTGTTTATAGAAGCTTATTTTATTAAACTTGTGACTCATATCTTCATCTGCTGTAGTTGCAATATTTTTTTGATTGGAACTTGAAATTTTGATGTTTTAAAGTTCATTGCTTGGCTGTGATCAATACCTAAGAATAATATGTAATGATCATTGGTTGGGTTGTGAAATAAGAGTGTGTATCCAAGGATATTTGTTGGCTTGAAGATTTTGGGTTTCAGTGATTATTGGAAGTTACTCAATAGAAAGAGTCTAGAAATCACACCCAGAATCCCTTAGGCATGACAGCAAGGGTACGGAGAGGAGTGCATTCGACGGAACATTTTCATTGTGTTACAATCTCAGAACCCGACAAAGCTCATAACACAAGCATCTGGTCCTTCTGTCAAACTTCAAACATTCCAGGGTTGCATATTTCTGTCACAAATTCTGCAATGTTAGATTCAAAAAACACGACTTGATCAAGTCTGTCTTGCTAGAAAATAAATCTTATTACAAGAATTTTTAATTTACTAAGATATGCTTTAATCTCAAAAATATTGAAAAATGTGAAGTCAAAGCAAAATGATCAAGACGATGGAGTAAACTGTGGCCTACTTTGACTGTAGATTTTTGAAAATGGAGCCTGCAATATCCCATAAAATATTCAATGAATGCCGTACTTCTTAGCCTTTTAATCTCTCAATCTGTAGGATGTCCATGAGGGTGATTGGAGGTTCTAAAATCATAATTAATGCTAGTTTGTAAATTAACTTGTACTTGTTACATAATACCTATGGTTTCAAAATCGGATCGGACCGGACCGGTCGATTCAACCTGAAAAATTGAGAACCGACGGGAAACCGATTCGGTTATTGCTTAAAACCACCCTAATTAGAACCTGAGAAAAAACGTTCAAACCAACTGGTTCACCCATAAACCGGTTGACTCAGGGCATGTTGGCTCTTTAGTTCGAAAAAGAAAAAGATATTTCAATCTATAGTTTCTCCCTCGACTTTTTCTTTTATTGAATTTTGATGTGGGATTGCTATTACTAATTACAAAAGAAATACCCAGTACCTGCTTTAAGCCTTCAACACGTAGGATTACTTTAAAACGTAATGTTATATTTTTATTTGAATAAATGTATAAATAAATCTAAAGCGCAAATCTTCAATTTGATTTTTAAAATTCCAATTTACTCTATATTTCTCATTTAATTTTATTAATGTACTAAAATGCTATATAAATATTCGATCCATCATCTATTGAAGCTTTTGCAATCTTTGTTAAAAGTGGATATAATGAAAATTAAATATAGCCAACTTTAATAAGTGCTTTCATCTATAAATATTAATTAATTTGAAAAATTAACTTATTTATCAAAGTTTTTGTGCTATATTTATTTATTTTTGACAACTAATTTGACTCTTGACCTTTTTCCTTTATTGAGTCAATTCTTGGAGGGTTTTTAAAACATAGCAGTTGCGTTGCACATACACTTCATTTAGAGTTGCTTTGTTAATGTCCGATACCTATCGTGTTGAATACCGACACTCCTCGGGAATTCTACCATTGTCAATTTTGTTTCTTTGCGGTAGTAATATATAGTTTTAACTCACAGTTATTATAATGTAACTAATAGGTACTCTTATTTTGAAGATCCTAGCAAGAAAAATTAAGAAGTATAAAATTGAAGTTATACTATATAAATGAAGAATTTTAAAGAATTTAATCAACATATCGTGTTGGTGCATCGTAGATTAGCAGGAAACACACATTTTTCCTTTGGGAGAACTCTATAGTGATTGTATTTCCCCGTCATTACAAATCATCGTTTATTATTGTGACAAATACCTTATTTTTTTCCAGAGGCAGCTATCTATATTGATTGTATTCCGCTTTGTCATTTCATATATTCATTTATTAATGTGACAAGTACCAAGATGAGTGTTTTGTATTTTAGTTTAGTGGAAGTGATTCATTCTTATTGTGTCATTTGACCAGAATTAACTGTGAAATATGCTAGCTGTATATACTAGAATGATGTTGAATAATATTAATCTTGCAAATGTAAAAGCAATGTGACTACTTGTGTTACTATTGCTTTTGTTCCTGCTCGCGCTGTTAAGCCAATACTCAGAAACCTCTTATTGTGGCTTTCCAAAGTGACGAGCAGCATTCATTCAACCTATATAGGGAAATCCATGGAAAATGGATGCTTTTAGTAAACTATAGCATCTACAAATAAAAGGCAAAGGCTGTTCTTTAAATAATCAGCGTCTAAGAAGAACGTAGGAAAAACATATTATAGAACTGACATTTTAGATACTACGTTCTCTTTGTCTACCAAATAATCCAATCAAAAAAAGAAAATAGAACAGAATAATGGCAGAAATAGCCTATGGATCATAAAATATCCTGGAGACTAAATGATAGAAATAAGACCTAATTTGGACAAACTAGTGTAGCATGAATTGTAACTTTCTGATCACCCATGATCATTATCTCCTTTCTGTTTTTCTTTTCCTCTTCCTCTTTTTTGGTCTTAATCTGATTCATGATGTGTTAGTCCTCCTTGGATTGGAATCCTTTTTTTTCCATGTTTGTTTTCCTGTAACAAAATGTGGAATAATCAATTACTTTGTGTAACACCCCAAATTTTCATAAACACTGGAGTGTTACCAAAGTTCACTTCTCTTTGTATTAAAAGCGGAATGATAAAATAATATTTAAAAAAAAAAATAATCTGGAATATCCATAAATTTAAACTAAACATGAAAATTGTATCTTAAATTAAATAACATTATCACTAATTAAATAACATGTTTTTCACCAAATTAAGGGGGTGCTTGACACCCATTTTATTAGAAAAATGTGTTTTTGAATTGTGATTGATAGAAGAATGTGTGGTTTAAATGTCAGGAGAATTTTTAGGTTTATGTGTAATATTATTTTATTGATAGAATGTGTGGTTGAAATGAAGAAAGAGAAAAAGAAATCAGAATGAGAAAGAGAAAAAAATGGGTGTCAAACGAGGGCTAAACTAATTAATAATTTGAAGACTGAAAAAAATTTAAATGTTTTTATTTTTTCAATTCCTCCGACAGTCCACATCACCATCCCGCCACTATTCCAATTGACCTGAACTAAGTCGTAAAATTTTGTAAGAGTGGGTATTTAAAAATACACAATAAGATACTTGCAGTTTCATACACAATTATATAACAATAAAATAAATATTTTGGTCACCAGTTCGAGTCCCCTCAGGGCCACTGAGGTGAGAAACGGCTGTAAACTTCAGGGCCCCGTGGGATTAGTCGAGGTGCGAGCAAGCTGGCCCGGACATCCACGGTTATCAAAAAAAAAAAAAAAAAAATAAATATTTCATACCACTCTTCTCTTATGGAGTATATCGGTGACCAATCGACACACATCTTAAATTCTCGTATGATCTTATATCTTTTAATAAATAATCCGAAGGTTCACTGACAATTCATGCATAAATTACTGAATATAAAAGTATAAGAAAACGCACAACTTGCACAAAAGTATCTTACTTTGATTTTGAAAGGTTGAAAATAATAAAATCTTGCACCGTTGCACGTAAAAAAATTCCAATTATTTTTCTTTACTTTTTCCTCTCCTCTCTCTACCGTGGCTCTCTTTATTTTTTGTGGTGAAATAATGAGAATTTCTAAAGCATTTATATTTGAAATTCTCCATTGAATTTGTATGCAACTAGAATTGAAAAACAGTGTAATATAAGGAATTTAGATAAAAATTGATTTCAAATAATAAAATTATGATTACTATTAAACTTTATCAAAATACAAAAGGATTATCATTATCAAAATCAACATTTATCATCTCTCACACACATTGCTGGAAGAAGAAATTGAATTGGGTTATAAATTATTTAAAATTCTACTTATCCTTGTTTTCTTTTAATTGGGTCTAACTAAATGGGTTCTTATCCAAAACAACTTTTTTAGACTTCTAATTAATTAGGAGTTACAAAAAGAGTCCAATATCGATATACAAAATCTCGCTCTATCAATATCTAATTATTTGACCAAAAAATAGTATTGATTTTAAAACCTATTTCATTTTAATCCTCATTTTTTTTTTCAAAATATTAATATATATAAAATTTTATCCTTAAAATTTTCGGGGCGTTACACTTCGGTTGAAAGGCGACATTTCATGTCATTAGGAATAGGAAGCCTATATGTCACCATATTTTTGGACATCCTTCATCGTTCCAGACCCAACAGAAAATTTAGAACCCTTATTTTTGGTTCCTCCTGTGTATATCTCGGTGTGACTCTTAGAATCTTCCTTTTTCCTTCCTCATCTTCTCATAACCTTTTTCTCGCTTCACATTCCATTGTTTATGAAGCCTTAACTGATAAAGCCCTATCCTCAATACGAAAACCAATCAAACAGCTCAAAATTTGCTTAACAGCAGTGTTCATTAGCACCTAGATCAGCTACTAAAGCTTACCTCACATCTTTCCAATACCTAATATTTAAACCATCTGTTTCCAATGTATATTAATCTCACCCGAGTCCTAATCAGCGATAAAAGTCTAATCTCCTGATCCATATTGTAGGATTCCATCACGTTTTCCACCATTCCAATTTCAGGCTATTTCTATGACATTTATTTTGAAGCGTGTCTTTTGTTCTGATCCTTGTTCAATTACTTTTTGCTGTATATCATGAAGAGATCATGTCCCTTTCATCAAACAATAAAGCAATCACGGTTTACAAATCAATGCATGCCTGTGTTATTGTATCTTATATTTATATATTTGAGAAATTTCCAGCTGGGGTCCTTATTCTTGGGGAATCTAACCATTCTATTTTTGGAGGCAAATAGATCTTTGACCTTTCGGAAATAGTAGGGAGCATTGTTGCCCCTTCGAAACATCTTCAATGTAAATAGAAGTGTGCACATTGCTATCGAAGCAAATACAACAGAAATTAGAAATAATGAAACAAAGCGTACACCTGAATTGTATATTACTTAAGAATGATAACGAATTTCAGTGGCTGTCTTTTCTTGCGAAGGTTTTTTCTATTTTGTTTTAATTTTATTTTTCCTACTGAGATGTTGCAGTGCGAAAAGGTAAATCTGGAACGCTGAACATCAATTCAAAACCTTGGGAAGGAACGTTTTTGGGAATGGGTCATGGGTTAACAGAAATGCCCCTCAGAACATTGGCTATGCATATGCCATTGATTTTGACAATGGAACTGACATTGGGATCTGCTTGTTTCAAAAACGGAGGAACCCAAGTGCTGTATATCCCAAAGAATGGCGACCCCAGCTGCAAATTTGCCTTTATATTTAAATGGCCCACATGACACCTTCACTTTAACAAGATAACAACTTGGGTGAAATGAAAACTCAACAGCTAGGATAAAAGATCGAAAAAGTATTATGTGCATATTAAAATCTACTATTATTATATGAAGACGGTATTTATTTCCCTCTGATTGGAAATTAGAACAACTTGATTAGTTGCATTTTTTGCATTGATGACACTGTCTTCATATGCTATACATGACTTAATAATTTCTTTTGCTTTCGTTTTAGAGGCAGTTTTTAATGAAGATCCTGAATGTTATATTTTGCTGAGGAATACTGAACTTGTATACTATGATGCTTTTCACAATTCACGCAATATTTGCAGATTTGATCCTCCAGAAATTCCGAAAGGTTTTGTTCCTCAGCATAAGTTTCCTGCTCCTCTTGAAATTGGCAGCAAGAGTGCTGATGCCCCTCCCCCAGAGGTGCCTCCTCCTGAGAATAACAATCTTAAGGTCTTGATTGAAGGAGTGGCAACTCTAGTAGCTCGCTGTGGAAAATTATTTGAGGATCTCTCTAGAGAGAAGAATCAGTCAAACCCATTATTTGCTTTTCTTCATGGTGGAGATGGCTGTGATTTTTATGCAAGGAAGCTGTGGGAGGAGTGCCAGAAGCGTGGCAATCAAACCAAACTGTGGGATGGGAAAACGTTTCAGAATTCACATAAGATGACAGCTGAAAGCCGTGGAAAAGTTTTAGGAGAAAAGGCCCTGCAAAGAAACACAGAAGATTCAAGCTCTGTGATTGCTTCTGCTGATGCTGTAAATCTTCAGTTCAATCTTTCAGATACATTCACTAAGCCTGCTTCACGTGTGAGTGGCTCAGATAATGGGAACTTTATGGGTTTGAATGGACAGTTGTTTTCT
Organism: Fraxinus ornus; assembly: GCA_903798235.1. NCBI lineage: Eukaryota > Viridiplantae > Streptophyta > Magnoliopsida > Lamiales > Oleaceae > Fraxinus > Fraxinus ornus. The sequence goes on from CAIGRF010245468.1 coordinate 25,095, forward strand.
TAGTTGAATGTTCTTACAATATGATTTTTAATTCTGCCTCGAAGTTGGTAATATTGATTGTTTTTTCTTCTGTTATAAACTTTGAAAATAGAACAAAGTTCAGGAAATTGCAAAACCGTTCTCCGATGATCCTGCAAAGCAAGAAAGATTTGAGCAGTTCTTGAAGGAGAAGTACCAAGGAGGTCTTCGAACTAAAGATTCAGGTGGGGCAAGTGGAATGTCTGAATCTGCTCGTGCTCGTGAAAGATTAGAGTTTGAGGCTGCCGCTGTGGCTATAGAGAAAGAAAAATTGGATAAAGAAAGCCAGGCTACTAGTCAGTTGCTTAAGGATTTGACAGCCTCTGCAGGATTGCAGTTTACTACCGGTGGAGTGGAGGTATTTATAATGTCATACAAGTTCATATTTGATATTGCAATTTAAACCTCGTATTGTTAACTTGAATATCTGTGACAGAAAGCTGAAGTTCAACAAGATGAAGAATTGATATCCAAAACAATGTACCCAAAACGAGAAGAGTTTCAATGGCGACCCTCACCAATTTTATGCAAGCGATTTGATTTAACTGATCCTTACATGGGCAAGGTATTCATGTTGGTTAATCCTTTAAATTAGTTTTTAGTTACACGAAGGATCGTTGTTTTTTCTTTATAATTTTGGTTGGGATGATTAGCATTTTGTTATCGAGAGGCTGGATGTCATATTTTTGATCACTTGCGTATAAAATATAATTGTTATATAAAGCAAATGGATTCCTCTAGCTTGCTCGGTTTTGTGATAGCATGGAAAATTGTTCTGTAATCAATGTCTCCGTTGTAATTGTCATTAACAATTTAATCTTTGATAATTGTTAGGAATCTTCCTTGCACATTTAATTGTAGTTCAAATGTTGCATGAGCATGATTGTTGCCATTTACATGCATCTGCTATGTGAATTATATCCATACTTTTCTGTATGGTTTTATGGTAAATTAATGCGAGCATGTAAAATCAGTCGACTATACATGGAAGTTGGACGAGAAAATTTAAGTGAAGGTTTAGGTCCATTGTTATAGTGGTATTTGTCTCCATTATAATCATAATAAAGCCAGCGTAAACGTTTGGAGAAGTTAAGTGAAACCGCTCTAACCCACGATGCTCTCCGCCATATCCAAAGCTACCCACACAACACCTAATCTGGCCGGGCACTCTACCGGCGCCGACCACCTGCCTCAACCCAGACTACCCATATCCACCGGCCTCACGCCACAAATACCCAGCCCAACAACACCAAACGCGACGGCTGCAAACCCTAGCGCCGCCGCCGTTGCTCAGATCCATGGAGGACAGGCCGGCGAGGACTCAGAGGCTCAAGACGACAATATCCATGAAGGTAACAGGCGAAGAACAGATCTAACGAAGGAGGTGAGTGCGAACAAGGGGATCCTCGTTCCGCCAGATCCGGTGATTTTTCAACCCCACGCGCCTGGCCGGCGGCCTGTGCAGAGCTTTCCGACTCCGGCGAGCTTGGCGCGACATCCTGGCAGCGCTACAGCAGCGCGTGTTCCCCACGCTCCAGCGAGATCGAAACTGCAGATTCAGCGTGATGAGCCCAGGTCATTCCACATCCCGGATCTACCATTAGATCGGTCATACACAAAATTTCAGAGGCACGCTGTTATGAGTGGAAAGAGGGATTTTAATTCTCGATTTAGAGTGGAGGCGAAGGAGTTTGTTGTGTCCGTCAGTGCAGCCGGCATTGTTAGGTTGACAGAATGGGGTCCGAGGATATTGAATGCAGTCCATATGGGGAGGTTTGGTGCTTTGTGGATATTGAATATGGTGGATAAATTGAGGGGGGCAAGTGAGCATGAGGAGTTCGTTGCTAAGTTTACTGAGTCCTCGAGAGCTTTTATGGCACAGCGATGTGGAAATAGTCGAGGTAGGTATCTGATGATTGCACAGTACGGGGAAAGGCGTAGGAAAGGTGTCGTGATGGTACCAGAAGGTGTGAATGGAGAGGGATGGGCGTCGATTCTGCAGATGTTTCAGGCAGTTGTCAATTTTTATGTCACTAGATATAAAGCTAAGCATCTAACGGTTAAAGTTAACAATCTTCAAGGGAGGACTTATGATGAAGTTACGGCAAACCGATAGGTCGAACAGAACACGAAAAAGCTAGTGTTGTTGCGAAAGGAAAGTGAGGTTTGTGGGATGGATACTTGTGCATGTCCCTCTGTTCCTTTCAACGATGGTTACTCATCGATGCCTAAGTTGAAGGAGACAGTGACAAGAAATGCATTGCATAGTTCAGTAAATAATACTGAGATAAGGGCACGCATCCAGAGGTTGAAAGCAGAGGTGGATGAATTGTTGAGGCTACTGGGAGGTGGAGCTCCAGAGGGCTCCAAGATGATCTGCTGTCATAAGTGCGGGGCTGGTGTGTCTGAGTTCCCTGTTATGGAGTTACATTCGAACTTGATCCAAACTAAAGATAAGCAGGTAATGAGTGAGCCTATTGGTGAGAATCAGGTACGTTATGATGCAGAGTGTAGTGGAGATGAGGATGGAAAAGATAGGGTGGGGTTGGATACGGATGGACAATATGCAGGGTTTGAGAACACAGAGAA
>CAIGRF010245468.1:44274-56532 GCA_903798235.1 Fraxinus ornus
TACACCATTTCAAAAATACAAAAACAAGTTTCAAATTTCACAAATCATGTTTTTTAATTTTTTATTTATGAAATAATGAATTATTAAATCTAATTATTATTAAATATTTAATTCTAATATAATATAATTATCCCACACCACCTCCACCACCCCTACCGCTTCGGGGACTATTTCAGCTACCGTTCCGATCACAACCCTTCTCCGGCGATCGTTCCGACGACCGCTCCAATTCCATCAACTATTCCGATGACCGTTCCACCGCCACTTTATTCCGGCGACTACTCCGATTCCGGCATGTGTTCCAACTCCGACGAAAATTTTTAGGTCACAATTCAAAATTTTCATAAGTCACAATTTGTTCATCGGTTACAACTTAAAAATTTAAAGGTCACAATTTATTCATCGACCACAGATCACAAAATTTATAAGTCACAATACTTATTTATGGTCACAAACATCACATTAATTGAACATAAATTATATTTAGGTCACAATTTATCAAATCATTGGTTACAAATTAATAATTTTTAGGTCACACATTATATATTATTGGTCACATTTTATCTAATTCATTGGTCACATATTGTTTATTGATCGCCAACCAACCAAATTATTGGTCACAAACAACCAAATCATTTGTGACCACCACCAAAATCATTTGTGACCACCACTTCGTCACTACCTCCACTAGCGGCACCATCAACATCTCAAAGCCAACACCACACCCTCCCCAACACCACTATCACCACCCAAGACCCTATCGCCACTCGCACAGCCAAATCAAACACACAAATCATAAACAGAACACACAACCACCGCCGCTACCAACTTCAGATCCACAATTCCCAACGCCCGATCCACCGCCAACACCACGTCACAGCACCCACACACACACCCAACAACCCCGTTCGGAAGAAATCACGGATCTGCAACCATCGGCAAAAATTAGCATACAACCACCACAACCATCCGATAAATCAAACTCGAAAAAAAAAATATGGAAATAACAGATCTGCACCGTTTGGAACGCCGTACTCTACACAACTAAACAATATAATGAAAATCTTCTTTTGACTTTGTAATACTCAATCCTTCTTTTCAGCATTCTTTGTTTAATTAGCAAAAGCCTTTGAAACCGATCAATTGCATAATCATGGACTTGGCAATAGCATTGCTGTAACTCTCTTAATTGATTCACAAGCTTTCACCAGATCCTTTTCTGTACGAGCAGCAGAGACGAACAAATTAATTCCCACCGGTAAATTGTATTTGTCTGTAGTTGATCTTTTTGAAGTTGCAAGAAAAATGGAGTCTTCTTTCAACACCTGCACGACATTAATTTTACACCCTTGAAGCAGAAATCATTAATCTGGACAAGAATTGCTAGCAGAAGCTCACCTCCACTCATGTGCAAGGGCGACGGTGAGAATAGAAAAGGTGGAGGCAGCAGCACTTATCTCCGGCGATGGGAGGAACTGTCGGCTGTCATGGCGGCGGCATTTGAGCAGAGAAAGTGGAGAGGAGATGGGTTTGATTTTAGGGTTTGATTTTAGGGAGATATGGTAGGGACGGTATATAAATTAATTTATATTTTAGATGGATATAAAAATAAAAAAAATAAAAAAACATATTAATTAAAATCTGATTTTTGTATTATGAAACTTGATTCTTGATTTGTGAAATGGGAAATCTAAAATTAGGGTTGGGTGTAATTTCCTCATATTATTTCAATTCAATTATTATTGGGTGCTGCTATAAAAACAAACCTTGAGTTGGTGGGGTTGAGCGGTTAGGATTGGGTTTTGCCCCGCCCTAGTTACAAGTCATATATATTTTAATTCAATTATTATTGGGTGCTGCTCTATATATATATATCCACTTTTAAAAAGAAATTTTTATTATATTTTGATCTCATGTAAATTTACTTAAATACATATATAAAAAATTAAGTAAAAATATATCACTCTAAATTCATCCACTAAAACAAAGGACGGGAGATGAACTAAATAAAGGCAAGTAGTGCGAAAGTAAATAAATTAAATGATGGTTCAACTAAACTTTTAAGAAGTTCCAATCCCAAAATCTGTACATATACACAAAAAGAGTTATTCTCCTTGTATATCAGGGGGCACATAATGGTGTCCATAATGGACATATGGTGTCCATAATGGACATATAGTGCCCCCTTATTGGATGTGTCCATTATGAACACCATTATGTGCCTCCTGATGTACAAGTAGCACATCCCACACAAAAATTGCTCACTGCCCTTGAGACAAAATATGATGCTAACTCTATTCCTGGATCTGAAATCTAGTCCAGAGAGCTGTTCTGCATAACTGCATCCATGAAGTCAAAAGTAGACAAATCACTTAGAAGCAAAAAAAAAAAAAAAAGTGTTTGGTGATGAAGTTGGCTTAAGATGTATGCTTAACATTAATATTTAAATTCGAAAAGTAACTTTTAACAAAGTTAAAGAAGTAGATATATATAAATTATTGATTTTAAAGTACATTGATTGTGATATTTTTATTGTTCTATTAATATTAAATAGTTAAATATTGAATTTATAAAAATAAATTAACATTTTTATTTAACGGGGTGTTGCACAAAAACCTTTCATAAATACTATTTCTTTTATGGATCTTGCTACATGTACATTAATGACTACATAATAACACATGTCATTCAATCATTTGTCAGTTTAAAACACTGTCAATTTTTTTCATCCAATCATTCTTCCCCCACATCATATTATGTAACATTTTATATACAATTTTTTATGTACAAGTAGCACAATATTATTATTATTATTATTATTATTATCAACTTGTACAATGAAAAGCCTCAAGTAGTACTAATCATCATCCTTGTTCCATTTTCACAATGGCCTCGAACGCCACTTATGAAGTAGAAAACTCTGCGTCCAATATATATCTCATCCTTGCTTGAATCAAATATTATTTGTCTACTTGGAGGAACACGTGAATTATAGCCTTCTCGGTTCGTGACTAGCACATTGTCTACTCGTGGATTATATTTGAAAACTACAAAATATAAACAAGAACATGTTTATATGTTAAAATCTCTTCACATGAACGCTCATTATTATAAACTCAACGATTACACTTAAACATGTGAATTTTCATACCAAGTTTAGAAAATTCAATGAACGCTCATGATAATAACTTGTCATGGACTTGAAATCAATGTCTTTATATATGCTCTTGTTGATTGTTGTTACATTGCAACGTTCTCAATTTGAAAGGTTTAGTAATTTTATTCAGATCGTGATAATATTAGATTGATATAGGGATGACAAAATGACTCGTTGGCTTGGCCGTCTGTGGCTCGGCTCGAAAGCCGAGCCTTAATCGTGGCTCGGAACCACCTAGCCGAGGCTCTGGCCGAGCCCCCTTTTGGGGCAAAGGCTCGAACCTGAGTGGCTCACAAAGCCATCTCAGCCAACTATTAAAAAAAGTTCAAAAAAATAATATAGCTACTTGCGGTTTGTAGGGAGCTGTCACTATTGATTTTTTTTTTAAAAAATAATAATGAAATTAAAAACAAAACAAAACCCGATCGGCTCGGCTCAGGCCCGCTAAGGCTCAAGTCGAAAGCTCGGGTCGAGCAGGAATTTTTTGACCAAGCTTTTGCTCAGCTCAACTCGACTCGGGCCAAAAAAAGGTCGACCCTTTTTGGCTCGAACCGAGCCTGAGCTTCGAGTTTCGGCTCGGCTCATTGACATGTCTAGATTGATGCTCTGAATTTGTATTTGTACTTAATTGGTGTCATTCAAAAGGAGATTTTGATAATGTTATTTAGCCATTGTGCTATTTAACACCTAGGTAGCAGTACTTGTAGTGTTAAATAATACATTCAATTAAATGTAAGCACTTAATACCTATATAATACTACAACATAATGCTAGATAGCATTATTCTTGAAACATATCGTATTTCTTCCATTCTCATTTATAAGAGTTCAAAAAGTATAGCAAATTTCTAAATGATGTTATTGTTCATTAGTCGATCTATCACCTGTTAGATAGAAATGCATCCCCCACAATTATTAATTCAATGAGTTATTATTTTGAAGGTTTTTAACTTCTAAATTGTTATTTTGTCTTAAAATGCATATGTTTAATATTTTACAATTTTTAAACTCCTCCATAAGCTCGAATCTATGTTTGGCTCATATTTATAAATTATTTATAAATCCTTAAAGTCACTTTTTAACCACACAATTCAAAGAATTCATAAATACTACTAGCATATCCACCATTCATTTATATATATTTATTATTTAAACTATTTATAAAGTTGAACCCATTGCCTCACTTTAAATTCGTTCGTGATCATTTCTAGAACATTTAATATGGGTAATTAGCAAGTAACGTCCTCACATTTCATTGTAATTGTGAAAAACGTTCATACCTTTCATTTTTTGCATTTTCACCCTTATCCCCACCTTACATTGTGCAGAAAGTCATTTTCATCTATTTTCTTTAATTAAAAAATTGTGAAATGACGAATATACTCTTTTCTTTAAATAAAACGAAAGGAAAAAGAAAAAATCAATTACAACCATACTCCCAATATTTTTTTAAAAAAGTGCAAAAGAGTCTCAAATAAATTATTAAAAGTGTAATTAGTACATAATGTCTTTATATTTTATTGTTATTATGAAAAATGTTCATACCTTTCATTTTTTAAGTATTTTCACTCTTAATTACACATTTGATTATGCAAATCATCATTTCCATATATTTTCATCAAATTTCTCAATAAAAAACTATGAAATAATGAATATACCCTCTTATTTAAATAAAAATATATATTTTTAATTTCTAATTCTTTAATAATTTATTTGGGACTCGTTTACACTTTTTAAAAAAAAATTAAAAAATTTAATTGGGGCTCGTATGCGCTTTTTTAAAAAATTATTTTTTTAATACTTTATTGGGAACTCGTTTGCACTTTCTAAAAAATTGGGACTATAATTGTAATTAGTTTTTTTTTTTATTTAAATAGGAGGGTATATTCATCATTTCACATTTTTTTTATTGAGAAATTAGAAGAAATGGATAGAAATGGTAGTTTGCGCAATTAAATGTGTAATTAATGGTGAAAATGTCAAAATTAAAATAAATAAAAGGCAAGGACGTTTTTTCAACAATATTGAAAGATAGAGACATTATGTATTAATTATCCTTTTAATTACCCGATTTAGCTGGGTTAAAAGTGAAAAGTGAAAAACTTAAAATCTAAAATCTAAAAGCATGGCCATTACTCACAGACTCTTCTTATTTACACTTAAACCATACTCTCTTAACTTAGAGTAATTGGCGCAAAACGTTCATACCTTTGATAGATTTTGTGCAAAACGTCCCTACTTTTCGTTTTTTGACGCAGAACGTCCATATCTTTCACATTTTTGGAGCAGAACGTCCTTTTTTTCCAAATTTTTGACCATTTTACCCTCCAATTTAAATAAAACAAAAAAAAAGAAGAAAAAAAAGAATAAATTACAAACTTACTCCTAGACTTTTCTAAAAATGCAAATAAGTCCAAAACTTATAAAAATATTTAAAAGAACAAAAAAAATCGTCGGGAGCTCTTAACTGCCGATTATGGACCCAATTTCCACCTCATTCCAGCCACCAAAATCGTCGATTATCACTACCAACTTAATCTCCTCAACATCCTCTACAATTTTCATCCAAGAACTCCCCATTTCGTCCACTTATACGCCCAAAATCATGCATCAAAATCAGCAAATTGAAATTCTGCAATGTACCGAAAATCTCTCCTTGTTGTTCTCTGCGCCACGCACTTGGATCCCCACGCGACCCACTTGACAAAAATAATTGCCCACATTGTGAAGAAGCTCAAGGATTTAGATTCACCTTTGCCTGCGTTTCAAAAGCTCTGCCCGAAGGTTTGCAAATGCTTGAATAGCCCCAAGCATGAATGTGAAGGCTTTTTTTTGGATTGATTTGTATTTTTAAAAAAGTTTATGAACATATTGCAATTTTCTTTATTTTTCTTTTCTTTTCTTTTTTGTTTTATTTAAATTGGAGGGTAAAATGGTCAAAAAATTGGGTTCTGCGCCAAAAATGTTAAAGGTAGGGACCAACTGCGTCAAAAAACGAAAGATAGGAACGTTTTGCACAAAATCCGTCAAAGATAGAGATGTTTTGCGCCAATTACCCCTTAACTTATTCATCATTCCAATTAGTTTCTTGAATCTTCTCTTCCAACTAGAATATAAAGATATGTTTGGGAAACCATAACCATTTTAGTACATTAAAAGTTTCATTCTTTTCTTTTTTTGTAAATATATATTTTATAATAAAAAAAATTAAAAAATCAGCGATTCGATTTCGGTTCAACCTTTTGACCCTTAACCCTTTCACTTTTTAGGATCAATAGCCGGGTCAATTTTAAAACATTGATTTTTTTCTTTTAAAATTGTGGAATAGATTCGTGAGTCTTAATAGGAAGAGAATGAGAGTTTTAAATGACAACTTGAAAAAATATCCCTAAAATTAGGAGTTTTTTGAAAAATCATATGAGAAGCGTTTTGGAAGAAAAAAAATACTTATAAATTTTAACTGTCACTATTTTATTAAAAAATGATGTTTGTCGCTTAAGAAACTGACAAAAATTCAAAAAAAAAAAAAACATCAACCAATAAAAAAGTGTGAGTAATTTCAAAAATGTGACACAAAAAAGAAAAAAAGAATGGCATACACTAAAAAAAAAGTGGCAACATTAAAAAAAGTGACGAACTCACAAACATTCAAAAAAAGTAACAAACACTAAAAAATGACAAAAAAAAAAAATAATAATTAAAACATTGAAATCAATTCAATAAAATGACATAAAAAAAAAAAAAGAATTAACAAAACACATTAAAATATAACAAATAATATTTAACATCAATCAAAATCTTAAAAGAGATCCAAGGGATGATTGATTTTTTTTTTTTTTTTTTGCATGTTGTCTCTTTGTGATTATTTTTCACTTCTATTAACTACATATTAACTTGAATTTGGACGATATTAAATAAAGTGACAAAAATTCAAAAAGTGATAAATATTTTAAAAAATTGACAATAACTCAAAACATTGATAAATAATATTGAACATCAACTGTAATTAAGACATTTTGACAACAATGTTAGTGTAAAGTACAAAATTTTGATAGAAAAATTGACACTAAAAAATCCATTAAAAGAAGCACTTTTATAAAATTACCCAAATGGGTGCAAAAACAGCCTTTAGGTCACAAAAATTCATTTTGACTTTTCAAAAATCATGTCAAACGAACCCGTAATTATGGATCGTTATCCAAGTATGAGAAAACAAAGAAAATAATTGTAATAAAATATAGAATACTTTAAATTTTTTCACAAATATTTTTTATTTTTGAAAATTTAATTGTGTTCATAACTCAAAATGTTTACGTCTATCACTGTCCACGTTGAATCATACCCTTTAAGTTCATGCACCGGACCGGAAAATATAATTTTAATTCCGAGTTACAGAGTTGAAAAAAAAAAATAATGGGAGACAGGACAGGAGAGTCTCTGGATTAAAATTCGGGATGTGGACAAAAACCGTCCTGAATGAAACTACAATTCATTGTTTTATGATTTATTGTCCATTAAAAGGCTATTGACCTACCAGAAAATTTTGACTGTTGACTTTGTAAACGCAGAGAATTACGGGATGTAGACATAAACTCTCCTCAAAACTACAGTTCATTATTTATTGTCCATTAAGAGGCTATTGACCTACCAGAAATGTTTGACAGTTGACTTTGTAAACGCAGAAAATTACGGGATGTATCTTTATAAAAATAGAAACCTCATAACATTTGTCTTCTCTGTGAAGGTATTGAATTAGACAAATTTTCATGATAAAAGCCTAAAAAACTATTGATTAAGAATATGGAGTATAAAACATCGAATCGCCAAAGTAAAAATAATGAAAGGTGGTATGATTAGAGGTGTCAATGGGCCGAGCCGGTATGATTAGAGGTGTCAATGGGCCGAGTCGAGCCGGCTCGGCCCTTAAAGCCACGAGCCGAGCCGGCTCGTGGCTCGTTTGCTAGTGGGCGAGCTCGGCTCGGCTCGTGGATCATCAATTTTTTTTATTTTTATTTTTGTTTTTCTTAGTTTTTTTTTTAATGGTTTTTCACGAGCCCACGAGCTCGGCTCGTGGGCTTGTGCCCCACGAGCCACGAGCCGAGCTCGGCTCGTCTACGAACGGGTCGCTAGGCTCGTGCTCGTGCTCGTGCTCGTCTTTTGACGAGCCCGAACGGTTCGTGGATCGCTACAGTACGAGCCGACGAGCTACTCGGCTCGATTGCCACCTCTAGGTATGATTGATCGAAATTAGAGTCCTACGAGGATTTAGTAGTTCAATTACTACATATTCAGTCGTTTCTATAATTTCATTTGAAGAATGAATATCAGTATAATAATGAGTTAGGCGAAGAATGCTACTTAAACCCTTGATCGGAATTAGAGTCATACGCGTGCGACTGGACGTAAGTTGTTGAAATTCTCCATTTTCTTTCGATGAGCTCGTCATATTATTTCATAGCAATAACTTCTAGCATAGCCTTATCAAATTATAGTTTAGAGTAAATTTTTCTTAAGAAAAAAAATTTGATTTCTTTATGCAGCTTACTGCTACACAGAAGAGATAGACGGCCCATCTAAAAACTATTGCGACCAGAATAACCAACAGTATCCTTGTGTCCCTGGCAAGGGTTACTATGGGCAAGGTCCTATACAACTATCTTGGAACTACAACTACGGACCAGCAAGGAATAGTATAGGCTTTGATGGTTTGAACAACCCAGACATCGTAGCAACAGATCGCGTAGTGTCGTTCAAGACTGCATTATGGTATTGGATGAATCATTGTCACGATATCATAGCGTCGAGTCAAGGTTTTGGGCTAAAATTCGGGTTATTAATGGTCCTCTTGAATGCGATGGTGCTAATCCAGGCACGGTTAATACGTATTACAGAGACTACTGCAATCAACTTCAAGTTGATCCTGACAATAATCTAGCATGCTAGGCCTAGCCAGGGGCAGACTCAAAATTTGAATCCGAATGGCACAACTTCACTAATAATAATAATTTTTAAAATGCAATAACGCAACGATACTGTTCAAAATGCAATGATACTTATTTAAATATATGTTGTTCTTCATGGATTTTTATATTTTGAAAAGACTGCAATAATAACATCGTATCAATATTATGAAATTCGTTAGAAGTGTAACTTAAATATTTTTTCTTTAATTTAGTCCTTGAAAAATGTTTAACTTAGTCCTACAGAAAAAAATAAAATAAAATAAGCTATTTTCTATCGAAAGTCGAAACTAATAATCGAAGAAGTGGTCACTCGAACCATACCCATGGAGAGACACGTCAGTCGAACAACAATTTGGGCCGTGCTATTTTGCCCGAAAACCCTGGCGCCCCCCTATTGGTTGGACACCAATAGGGGGGCGCCCGGGTTCGCCCCTTCCCCGGGCAAAGGGGAATTACCCAATTCGTTATGCATTGGATACAAAAACTATTAATAAGCGTACAAAATTGACCTGAATGCGAAATTTGATCAAGACTTTCCCAAAGTTTATTTTCCTACTCAAGATTTGCTTGATGTTTTAAACTTTCAATTCATTCGCGTTGACTCAACATTCAAGTCCACAAAAATTCATGTGTATCTTTTATGCTTTTATTAGGTAATAATTTCATTTAAAATCAGATAATTACTAATAAATCTAGTTATATGATTTACTTTGTTTAATGATGATTTAAATTAGATTTTTAGTAAATTTTGATAGAAACTGATGAAATGTATGATTAAAACGTTGTAAATCCGTAAAATATGTAATTAAAATTAATTGTTAACTTTAAGATGCCTCCCAGGACATAGTTCAGTGCTGCAAAGGATATGAATGAGGTAGTCTCAGCTGAGCTGGCGGCAGTGTGAGGGTTCGATTTTTGCCTCTAAGGCTCTAACAAGGTTTGAAATTGAACTCTTTTTGAGCATCAGTATGACAACTCTTGTACACTGGCTTGTTGAGGTACATCTCGCGATTTACCTCTTCCACGATGTTTTAGAGACGGGGCAGGGCGGGGTTCAACCTTTTTAATCTAAATTTAAATTTTAATCATACCAAACGTGACTTAATCTTATTTTATTTTTTTAACTCATTGTGTAACAATTTATTGACAGAATCAAAGTCTTGGTCATATAACATACCAAACCATACACGTTTCCTGCAGAATTGACTGCGTTTTTTTTGTGCAAATGTACTGTGGGCCAATGCTCTATAAAGACATTGTCATTCTGCCCTTATTTCTAGCACCTAACATTCCCCCTACACAAAAAATGGTTTTCTCCTACTCAAGAAATGATCTGCTAGCGATTCTTCTGGTCATAGTTGTGGTCGGAACCTCGCCGAAATGGGTTTCCGGCCAGAATTGCGGCTGTGCACCGAACTTATGCTGCAGCCAATATGGTTATTGTGGCACTGGTAATGACTACTGTGGAACAGGGTGCCGAGCCGGCCCTTGCTATGCTTCACCCACTCCCAGCACCGGAGGTTCGGTTGCTAATATTGTGACAGATGCGTTCTTCAATGCTATTGCTAATCAAGCTGCCGGAAATTGTGCCGGAAAGGGATTCTACACGAGAGCAGCATTTCTCGAAGCTGTTCGTTCATATCCAAAGTTCGGGACTGCTGGTTCTTCAGATGATTCCAAACGCGAGATTGCTGCATTCTTTGCTCATGTTACTCATGAGACTGGACGTAAGTTTTTAACTATTTGAAAGTAATTCTTATTTTACTGTCAAAATAAGTAATTTTTACTTGTAATTAAGAAAAAATAGGTACAAATGAGTTACTTTTAAGCTAAATTGAAATGCATCAACTTAGTTGAAAGGTGATAAAGTACAGCTGGTTGTAATTTTATCCCCTGTTTGATCCCCATTACCCAGTAATTCATTTTTCTCGTATACATTTTTAACCATACATTCTTAACGAGAAAATTGACATATTTGTGCAGATTTCTGCTTTATAGAGGAAATAGATGGTCGGTCTAAAAACTATTGCGACCAGAATAACCAACAGTATCCTTGTGTCCCTGGCAAGGGTTACTATGGGCGAGGTCCTCTACAACTATCGTGGAACTACAACTACGGAGCAGCTGGAAATAGCATAGGTTTTGATGGTTTAAGAAATCCAGAAACTGTAGCCACAAATAACGTAGTGTCGTTCAAGACTGCTCTCTGGTTTTGGATGAATCAATGTCACAATATTATAACTTCGGGACAAGGTTTTGGAGCTACCATTCGGGCTATTAATAGTATTGAATGCAATGGTGCTAATACGGGCGCGGTTAATGCTCGAGTTGGATATTACACTGACTACTGCAATAAACTTGGAGTTAATCCTGGCAATAATCAGAGATGCTAACTACTTACCTCTCGTTCTTGGGGGATGAGTATTGTTGAATGAATAAGTTAATGTACAAGCAACTTATTTGCTTGCTTTTCAATAAATTGCACTATTTGATGTAGACATCAATGTATGAGTTTAAGACTTCTTAATTATCAATGTGATTTTCTCTTTAACCAATATGTTGGACAAAGGATACACACGATATTAGATTGTGTATACAAAATATAACACTTATAACTCAGAAACGAAGTGCAGAAAATAAAGAACACAATCGATATGTTTTGGCCTAAGCCCCGGAGGTTCGGTGACCACATCCAACACCTACATCCCCCGTTGAGCATCCATTAATATGGATTATGCTCGGTTCCACTAAAAGCCCAAATTGGCAACCAAGATTACAAGAATGTTCAGAATAATCACAAAGAATATACAAGAACACTTATCTCTCCAAAACTCAGAAATAGATCTGATCGAATCACCAAGAAACGACTAACAGAACTTCAGAACCAATATTGCAGGTACAGAAAATGCTTCGCACAGATATTCACTTAGAATATCACCACTAAGGATCAATATAAGCACACAAGTAGATATCAAATCAGGGATTTGATCTACAGAGAATGAAGTATTGAAGATTTATCGCGCAGCCAGAGAGAGAGATTGAGAGTATCTATTTGGAACCCTAGAAATCGAATAACCTCTCGAATGACCAAGCCAAGTGAAAAGGCACAAGTAATAGAACCATCCAGAAGATCATCCAA
>CAIGRF010245528.1:0-10533 GCA_903798235.1 Fraxinus ornus
TCGATCCCTTGATGGCATGGCTTCATTGGCCTGCTTTGAACCCCGACTATTTCCCGTACTCGACCTTGACTTCTTCTCAATGCACTCCGAATCTTCGACCCTTTGGAGCTTGGTCCGGATCACATCAGCGTCAATTTGTTGACCCAAAAAAATGTATCGATGATGTGACCAACAAATCTCAAAGTCTCCCACGTCCACGCAAGCTGAATTCCTGCACACTTGGATGGGCCGTCGCGCCCTCCGACGATCAAGTCAGTTGGGAAATGGTTTAGAGTGTGGGAGAGCTTTTAATGTGAGCCTCCAATTAAAAAAGGGGGTTGGCTTGGGAGACAGTAAATAAGTGCGTTGCAAGAATATAAGTTTTTGAGTATAAACTTGCATCGTCCTGAAATGGCATTAAGTGTGAACTTTTATACTTGGATGAAATGAATGAAGTCCACATTATGGTAATACGTGTAGCCTCATCCGGACGACTTTCCTTCTCAAATACGTTAATCAATCCGTGCCTTAAATGCTATCACCCTTTTTGCGTCCATAAAGCCTAGCTTGGCACCTGGATTTAACCGTATAGGAGTGCAGAGGCAGCGATGTCAGTGAATTGTCTTGTCAATCATTCAACATAAAATCTGTTTAAAGATCTCGCAACCGCCTCGTCAAAATCGGTTCCTGCATGGGGGTCTACCCTAAATGGGGTTAGTGGGAGGAAGGGGTCGCCTTTGTATAGAGGAAGCTTCTTGTACATAACTATTTACATAATATTTTACCTAATAATGATGTGTCAAAATGTAAGTGTGAGAATTATTTGATTGATGAGATTTTGATTCAATTAAATTTTGCCACATCATTTGTTGGTAAACCATTATGTAAATTGTTATATATGTGTAGCACAAGCCTTATATATTAGGGTTGTCCTCACCGTTGTGTGAGGCGTGGTCCCTTCTCTCTCACCTACCCCCTCTAGATAATCTGCCACATAATTCTAATAGTGTTACGTGTAGCCCTTATTTTATCTCATGAGTAACAAGTCTTTAAAAATTTAATCGCATACGCCCATTATAGACAAAAAAAAATAAAAAAAATAAAAAAAAATTGTTTAAAGTATAAATAATTTAATCTAAAATCATTGTTGTTACAACACCGGTGTAGACGAAACTATGTAATAGATTCAATTAGAGGTAAAATTACGTTACTCATTAATTGTCTCTCTTATTTATGTCACTTAGACCGTATGATAACACCAATAATGTTAAATGCTAGCATTAATCTAACTACTTTCACTTTTCGAGTTCAACTATAAATATTGTTATAATGTTTTTCAAATTATTTATAATACAGCATCACACCAAACAAAATAAAGTATTAAGAATACACCTTAATTCATCGTAATCACACATATCATAATACAATTCAATCTACCAGACGCACCTCCAAAATCATTACTCTTGCTCTCGAAACTGTTAAAGCCCCAAGCCAACTGAAGATTCAACAGATTTAGAAAATGAAAATGAAAAGACAAAATTTTCAACTCAACTTGTGGGACTCGACAAGATCGTTAAGCACAATATTCTAAAATCATTAGTCATTTTTCATTCTCTCCCAAAAACTTTTTTCTCACAAAATTTTCTACAAAATCTACTTAATATATTGTTATTGTTGGCAATGTTGCCACTTACCATATTTTATTATGTTGGGGGTCATAATCATAGCTTAGGGTAATAAAAGTAGGAGGTAACTAATCATTTTGTCCAAATTAAATTATATAATAATTTCAACAAAATTTCAGACTTCTTTTGACTTTTTTTTCCCCTTAATTTCAGATCTGATCCATGATATGGGGAAGAAAGAATATTTCTTTCGGTGCCCAAATCAAATGGCAATTTGGAATTTTGACCAAAGTAAAAAATTATGGTTAAACAATGATTAGGAGCCATTTTCAAGAGAATTAATTTTAATTTTATATACATAATAAGGTTGGTCCATTACGATTAGGTTTAAATTGTTGATAATGAAATTATCTACTCATCCCATCATAGAATTTATTTATTTTATGTCAAAAAGAGTCTTTTTCTAGACTTAAAAATCAACATTTGACTTTCTATTTATTTCGATAATAACAATTAGAAGTTTTGGATATACAGAAACGTATTTCGTTAGAGATTATGTCTCGCATTCATGCCACAAAAAAGAGAAGAAAGAAAATCGATAGTCTTCTTTGCGCTCGCCTACATAAACGATGGCAAAGGACGAAAAGTGGTGACAATTTTTAAATTTTATTACTTATTTTTAAAATACTATAGTTGTTTATTTGAACAATTTAGTCATCATAATATTAACAAAATTAGACGAAACTCATACGTCGTAATCATAATATTAACAAAATTAAAATTTAAGAATCAAATTTGAAAATAAAAAGGAACAAAAATCTAACGGTGCCACTATTTTAAAACAAAATTTTTAGTAGTTATTTGATAGAAATTAATGAAATGTATAATTAAAAAGCTGTGAATCTTATAAAGAAATGTGATTATAAATTTAACCGTTAATTTTAATCCCAATCAAAGTATAAAAAAAAATTATGTGCATATATAGGGATGTGGTGTATGGTTGCAATACTCAATAATTGCAAATATTGGTACATATACTATGAATGGAACAGCACTACCAAGGATAAAAATAATAAAATATATAATAATAAGAAAAATAAATGAAGTTGAGTTTCAAAGGGCAAAATGATTAATATACCTTTTTTCGACATGCGTAGTGGGGGACTTTAAATGACTAGAGCCCACACAAAATAAATAAATAATAGCTGAATTTAGTGTTCTAAAATGATCGCCTAGATTCGAAGTTCGAACATCTAAATGTTTTTTTCTAATTCCTAAACGATTGATTTTTTTCTCTCATCTCTTTCGTCTTCCCTAATCGCGCTTTATTAGGTTCTTTAAAAAAAGAAATTATTTGGGGTTCTTCACATACGATAGACTCATCTTGGCTCAGTTAATATATTACATGAAAAAATAAATTTCATATATAGAAAAATTATATAAGATGATAAAATTCAATGAGGTAAACAAAGTAGAGACATTCTACAAATAATTGAAATTTTAAAAGTTCAATACGAAACTCATTAAAAGCAATTTAGTTAGGGTGTGTTTGATAGGGAGGGAATTCCATGGAAAATGGAATTTGTTTTCCATTTTTTCACTTTTCTTGTGTTTGATAGGTATTTTTTTCTAGGCAAAATATTTTTCCACTTTTCCTCACACACTCACATTTTCTTGCTTTTNTAATTGTTTAAATTTTTATTTTTTTACTTTTTGGTAATTGGAACAAATTTTAGACGCAATGGTAGAAAAATTTATCACTTTAATGGACAATTTTCATAAAAAACGAAGTCAAACGGACACCAAACTTTCAACATTTTCCAGGTGAAAAATTATACCAATCAAACACAATTAATTACAATTCCCAATAAAACAAATTCTAGGCAATTCAATTCCTTGGAATTCATTTTCTTTCCACCCAAATTTCATCTTTGTAATCAAACGGACCCTAGAGTAATAGAAAATCAATCTAAATTTATTGTCCCCAAAAATATAATTTTGACACATCATTACGATTTTGAGGTGCCAAAATATTAGTAAAATACAAATAAATTTTTAGTTGTGGTGTTAAAATTTCAATAATGAACGGTCAAATCAGAGAAATTGTTGTACATAAGATTTACAATAAAACAATTTGTACAGAAACGATTTTGCCAGAAAGCCACCAAAATACTCACAATGTGGGGGGCCCACCTCATATATATGTATATATGCGGGCCCCACCATGTGTGTGTATTATGTTGGTCTTCCGTGGCTTCTACTTCTTTACACGAAGCAAGATTGTTAGATTTAAATCCACAAAATAACTAAAGCAATAAATAAATTGAACTTTGACTTGAGTCATTTTCTCTTTTTTTATCAAACTTTAAAGAGAGAAATTCAACACGTTTAATTGAATTTAATAACTAAAGAAGAAGAAAAAAACAAGTGACAAAATTTATCGAATGTTATATGAAATCATAATCATATCAAATATTTTATAAGAGTATTAGATTGAAATGTAACGTACAAGAGATGTAATAAATTTGTTCTTTATCTTGTCCAATTCTGTATATTCAATCGTGTTGATTTTGAATTTGTTAACGTGGAGGATCATTTTAATTGACATTTGCTTTGGATTGTTGCAAATTAACCGAAATGTACTCTTTTTATGGTCAAAAGAAAAGACAAAATTTGTTTCATCTAATCTATAAGAAAATCAAATTAAAACCCTCATACTCTATTGTTGATGAATTCTTGTAACGGTGCCGTGTAAGCATCTTCACGTTACGCCATTCTTCGCTGACCGCCCAATTGGCCTGTACAAAGTATGATAAAGCTGCTTCCTTTTTTCATTTCGATTCCGATTTTGGACCCAAATCTCATATCATAATCTACTTTCCTTTTAAATATCAGAAGCAATCTTCAAATTTGTTTGAAATTGTTTGGAAAATTCAAAGTTGAACTTCATTTTCTATTTCTCATCCTCAAGTTTCATCTCTTTATGTGAGTTTCTGTTGGCTGCTCTATCGTGTACAAGAAACATCCTTTTCTGGGGTTTGCTCAAAGTTTCAAGATTTTCTTGGAATTTCGAAGAATCTCCCCACATGTCCCGAACGTGGGATTTGCTCAAAATTCTAATAAATCACTGCAAATCTTATCTGGGTTTTGTTTAATTCTCAAATTTTCTTGGGATTCCCATAAAGAATTTTTCATTTTTGTCTTATAAACTGAAGATTTTGTGGAGAATCCCGTAAAGATTTCTTCATTTTTGTTATAGAAAATGGGAGATTCGGCAGGTATGTTTGGGAATTCTGGTGATACAGGTGTGCTTGAGCTCACAGGGAAAATCATGATGGTGGGTATAATACTCCTTTTCTTTGTGGTAGTCTTTGTCTTTTGTCTCCATCTCTATGCCAAATGGTTCTGGCACCGCCGCCAAGAACACGCCACCGCCACCACCACAAACACAAGCCGCCATCGCCGCCGCCTTGATTTTGCTGCTGGGCAACTAGAAGTAACTGTTATCACTGCTCGCCCGGGCCTAGACCCTGCGGTACTCAAAACCATACCTGTAGTTATATGTGATCCCAAAGAGTTTAAAGAAGGATCAGAATGTGCAGTGTGTTTGTGTGAGATCTCTAATGGTGAAAAGGCCAGACTTTTACCAAAATGTAAGCATGGATTTCATGTTGAATGCATTGATATGTGGTTCCAATCACATTCCACTTGCCCTCTTTGTCGAAACCCGGTTTCGAATTCGAATCAATCCTCTTCAAATTCTGTAACTACTGAATCAACACTGGAGACTATATTACAAACCCCAATTGGGGAAAATTCAGGTGTTAATGGTACAGATGTTCCAAGTTTCCCTACCAATGTGTTGTTTTGGGGCAATGAAAGTCAGATAAGCATATTGGGTCCTTGTTTGGAGGATGGCAGTGGAATTAGTATGACTTCCACTTCCTCTCAGCCACCTAGTTCTTCGACTTCATCATCGTCATCCCAATCGCCTAGTTCTTCGACTACATCATCGTCATCCCAGTCGACTAGTAATAGGCTGGAAGGCATGGTGTTGATTGATGTACCAAGGCAGTTTAATGAAGAGGAAGAACAAAAGTCTCTGGTGCCTACAAGATTGAGATCATTGAAAAGGCTATTGAGTAGTAACAGAAGGATCAATCCTTGCAGTCCTAGAAATGGTGATCTATAAAAAGGAGCTAGAGGCTTCAAAGTTGGTTTATTCATTGTCATTTGTTACTATGTTGATTGGTAGTTACAATGCACACTGGTTGGAGCAAAGTTGTTGGCATTCTAGTCGAGGTTAATTGGTGTTAAAATCGTTTTGGCAAGTCAAGAATTGTCGTTTACGGTTCTTGGTTTGGATGAGGACTTCCAACACAGTGGTTTGGCACTATTCGAAATTATACCTGGACTCATTGGTGGATTCGGAGACTATCGAAATCTCCATTAACTGCGCTTATTGTTCGATGTTCTTTAATTCGTGATGCAGATGAGAGGCTGCTCCTTCATATCTGGATTCTATATTAAGCATATACACATGGAAGTGAATATGTTGTTTTTCATACATAGTTTGGCTTCTCTGTTTGAGAATGGAATTGTGTCCATCTTCTTTTACAGAAGAGTATTATATAAATTCTCATGTCAATTCATTAATGGTCTCTTTAATGTGCTGCTGAGTTTTTGCAATTATATGAAATTAGTTTTTATTGCAGAAGTCATTCAAGTTTTGTTCTTATGCATTTGATTTGTTGCTTTTCTTTTTTGGCGTTTGACTGATTTTTGGCAAGTGCTTGATGTGTGTTGGTCTGAATAATGCAAGAGACCAGTGGAGGAGGAAAGAACATATAGCATATTTAGCAGACTGACAAACAATTTTCTACTTCACATGTTTGGTAAGAATGATTGGGCACTGCTTGACAATATTAAGGGAGAAAAAAGTTTTTAACATTTTGTTTTATTTTAGTGTTATGTTAATTACTACGTGCCAAACATGCACTAGGTATTCAAGAATATGAAACGTTTTTGAATCAATGAAGGGGGTATGAATCAAGCACGCTAAGAAATTTGTTTGGAGGTGTGAATCCACCTTGCCTCTCATTCATGCAAGTCCTCCAGCCATCCGTGGATCACACTATTAGGTTTGAATCCACCTCGCTCTTGTCGCTCGCGCAAGTTCCCATACACCCATGGATCACGCGAGTAGGTATGAATCCGCGTAGCTCTCTTCTTTCATGCAAGTCTCCGTTCATCCATGGATCATGCAAGTAGGTAGGTGGATACCTTGCTCTCATCGTTAATTCAAGTCCCATCCACTGATGGATCACACGAGAATGCGTCTAGTTACAGCAAATTGTCAACATTTCTCCATTCCTGTGATGCACGGAACCCTTCCATGATTGAGACGTGGACATGGACACTCTTGGACACTACATTACATGGGGTTCGACAAGTAACATGTCTTGTCCTAGTGTTTTTTTTAAATTTTTAAATTTCTAACAGTCAAGTATATTGTTGGGACATTCTTCGGGCAAGTGTGAGACATGACATGTGTCGAGTCGAGTCGTGTCGTGTCGTGTCCTATATTAAAAAATGTAAAAATAAAAATACAATATATAAATTTTAAATTTTAAAGAATTTTAATCGATGTGTCAGTGTCCTACTCTTTAGAAAAATCACACGCCATCGTGTTATTGTAGTGTCGTGTCGTGAGTTATGCTACATATATATACAAAGTTATGTTACAAAATTGGTTGACGAAATAACATTTACACCAATCATTTTAAAAATGGATTTTTAAATCATTTGAAATCAACGGTCTGAATTTTGTCAACACACTTTGTAACCCAACTTTTATAACTCAACTTTGTACAAATGGCTTTATTGGTCGTGTCAGTCTCCTTTTTCGTGCAACCTAGCTCCATTTTTTGGCCATATTCTGCAGTCATCCATTCAGCTGCATATTTGAATAGTAAAATGAATACACCAACTCTTAATCAAAGGGTGTTAAAACCAGGGTTGTCTTGTACATTCAGTACCCTATTTTGGGGTGTATGTACCCCTCTGGTTTTACTACCGAAAAATTAAGAATGCTAATCAACCGACATACATGAATCAAGACAAAATCTTAAAAATTTGGATGATCTAAAAGATATTCTTTACTGATCTACACTAAGTCACCAAGTAAACAGGTCCATAAGATTGAACATCTTGAGCATTGTTAAGCTGGCCAAGAGACACATAGGGCACCTCGTCCTCGACTCTCTTGCTCGAGCTAAAAAGACTGGTGATGTGTCCCGATGTTGGCTTCCGGGGTGTGCCAGTAATGCCGCCACCTTCAATTACATGGACTGGACCCGAGAAAGGACCTCGCCTCAGCTCAGAATCGATGGTGCCCTTTCTTGGAGATTGCTGCACGACGGACTTGTTCTTCTTGTCGGTTTTCAACCAGGAAAACAGGGAATTTTTCCATGATTTTCTGTTCTTTTTCTCCCCATCTAATTGTCCCTTAATTCCCACTTTTTCAATAGGTTCAGTCTTTAAATTCCCTTGGCATTCAGTCCTCTTTGCTTCTTCCAGAAACTGAAATTGATCTAAAGAATCAAACAGATAGGAAGACACAAATCATACAGCTAAACATTAAGAAACATACCTGTTTAAAATCTGCTTGGCAATCAAACTCATAGTCAAAATAATCTGCACTGTTGCATTTCTTGTACATTGGAGACTTCATTCTCTCCAGGAAATCAATGACTATCAAAATCCCAAAAATATATCGAGCAACTACCCGTCAACGAAGAGTGTGGTTGGAACGAGACGGCCAAGAAACCTATGAAGGAGAGCAAAATGCAATAAGAAATAGATATGAAATTGAGCAATTAATATGATTATAAAAAAAGATATTACAATGATTCATTAGCTTTCTTCTTTTATGATTTTGTCCCCAAAATGTAGAGTCCAGCTAAGTGTATGTTCATCACATGGAATTGCATTACAATTTATAGTAGCTTTTGGTAGTTGGATAGGTAGTGAAAGCTACTCATAAAATTTTATATAAAAATGGTATTATATGTCAGTGCCGTGTGAATTAATGCATGCACTAATGGAAATTACATAAACTTTAAGAAAGGGTAAATTTAATCAATGGAAATTAACTAAGCTTTAATATCAAATCAAGTTTGTTCTTGATGATTACTCCTATTGATGATGAAATGTAAATAAATAAATGATTTAATTGCTTTTAGTTTAAGTTTTTAGATATGACGACTCATCATGCTACAACTATTTGTTTCCGAAAAATTTTATATGTCGAGCTTTTAATGAAATTATAAACTTGATGTGCGCATCAATGTGTGTTAAATATAGATACGATTAAACTTATTATCAGTTTAAGCTTACGATTGAGGTATTTCAACATAAAAATTTCATTTACGATAATTTTACTTTTACATTATTGTCAATTAGGTAACTGCACTGCATTTCACTTCATTTAATCAAATAACTATACTTTAAATTTATTGTAATTAAGGTAATCTCATCCAATAACGTAACTTAGAACGATAAAAATCGCTGACGTGGCCATCATACGTGAAAAGTAATTGCACCATTGTTCTAGTAACAAGTTGGTCCCCAACTTTTAAAAAGGAGAAAATAGGTCCCATGATGTTAACCGTCCAAATCTCTATTAAATCGTCACATAGCTATCGAATGTCCAACTTTATGTACTCTAGATAGATTGATAAACCCTTTTTTTGCTTTCAATTGGGAGACATTAATCATGAAGGTAGTAGCTATTAATTCAATTAAATTATTACAAAAAGGAGGGAATTAATTAGATTTTAATTAGTTATTGAAAATAAAGTAAATTAAAATGTGACCACCTTATCTGTCATCATTAATTTGGTCAATGAAGTAGATGAAAGTTTCCATGCCGCGTGTTTCGGAGGGTCCGATGTGTTTCTTTCACACTTTAGGACGGAAATTAGCTTCTTTGGTGGGTCACAAAAGCCGTAAAAAGTGGTTCAAATCTGCCATTCTTCAATATGTTAATTAACATATCAGTACATTAGTAAATGAAAAGATGTCGATATGTGAAAAACGTGTTAACGTTGTCTTATTTGCTAAGAAGATATGATTAAGGTTTAGCATGAGTCAAATTGGAGCCACGGAGAGCTCGACATCTTTCTTGTCTTAGTTTGTTTAGACCGAACTTAAAAATCGAGGTTTCGGGTTGAAAAATTACCGAATCCATGGATCATCTACCCGACCCGAGTCACTAGATTGTAACCTAATACTTTATTATTGAAAAGTAAAAATTGTCCATTGATCGGTTTTATCTTAGCTTGTATTTGCAAATGGCACGCACGGTCTTCATGGCCTTGTTCTAATCTCAAACGTTTGAGGATACATTTGGAGACTATTTGTAAAGATTTGGCCTCGAATATCTCTGGATTCTACCGAAGCCTGACATGGTCCATGCGAGATTAAGACTAAAGTCGGCTGGTCTTATAAAAAACGACAATTGCGTAACGATTCTGACTCAACGCTCAAGTTGTTAACTCATACGTATTATCTGCTTTTGGAGAAGTTGTGTCAATCTTATCCTATACAGATTTCTATCACATTCCTTAAACTTTGAACCCTGACATCTTATTTAAAAAAGATTTATGTTGTCTCATAATACTAAATAGACAATTGAATCATGAAAACACAGTTGAAATCCACATTAGGGCGCAAATCTCAGTGCACAATTTGTAGGCTAAAGGCAGGGTCGGCCCTGGCCCAAGGCAACCAATGCCATTGCCTTGGGCCTTAAATTTTTAGGGCCCTTAAAAAAAGTGAAAATTACTCATTTCCCTACTTTTGGAGATCTAAATTCTAAAATCAGATTTCATGTTTTAATTTTCAAAAATCAGATATTTTAGATATA
>CAIGRF010245528.1:11250-24253 GCA_903798235.1 Fraxinus ornus
TTTCCATGCCGCGTGTTTCGGAGGGTCCGATGTGTTTCTTTCACACTTTAGGACGGAAATTAGCTTCTTTGGTGGGTCACAAAAGCCGTAAAAAGTGGTTCAAATCTGCCATTCTTCAATATGTTAATTAACATATCAGTACATTAGTAAATGAAAAGATGTCGATATGTGAAAAACGTGTTAACGTTGTCTTATTTGCTAAGAAGATATGATTAAGGTTTAGCATGAGTCAAATTGGAGCCACGGAGAGCTCGACATCTTTCTTGTCTTAGTTTGTTTAGACCGAACTTAAAAATCGAGGTTTCGGGTTGAAAAATTACCGAATCCATGGATCATCTACCCGACCCGAGTCACTAGATTGTAACCTAATACTTTATTATTGAAAAGTAAAAATTGTCCATTGATCGGTTTTATCTTAGCTTGTATTTGCAAATGGCACGCACGGTCTTCATGGCCTTGTTCTAATCTCAAATGTTTGAGGATACATTTGGAGACTATTTGTAATGATTTGGCCTCGAATATCTCTAGATTCTACCGAAGCCTGACATGGTCCATGCGAGATTAAGACTAAAGTCGACGGGTCTTATAAAAAATGGCAGTTGCGTAACGATTCTGACTCAACGCTCAAGTCGTTAACTCATGCGTATTATTTGCTTTTGGAGAATTTGTGTCCATCTTATCTGTACAGATTTCTATCACATTCCCTAAACTTTGAACCCTGACATCTTATTTAAAAAAGATTTATGTTGAATCATAATACTAATTAGACAATTGAATCATGAAAACGCAGTTGAAATCCACATTAGGGCGCAAATCTCAGTGCACAATTTGTAGGCTAAAGGCAGGGTCAGCCTCAATTCTTGAGGGGCCTCAAAAAATTAAAAGCCCAAAAATTCAACAAAAAATTTATCTCTTTTTTGAGTTGGGTCCTTTACTCTATTTAAAAGACATGACTAAATAACATGATGGACTAAATAAGAGGCCCAAAACACTTGGACACTTACATCCTTAATGATCTTAATTTTTTTTTTCTTTTAAATATCCTATAAAGCTATTCATAAGCTTGGTATTACTATTTCATTACTGGAAGAATTCATTCAAGAAAGGGTGTTTTGGGTGAAAATATGTATTATTATCACTTCTAGTATTAGTTCCATCTACAAGTTGCACTTGGAAGTTTAAGTTAACAAGTGAACTCATATAATTGGTTAGTGTCTTAGACCAGCTCAAGAAAGTCCTACATTATGGGTACAAATTATAGGGAAGAAGAGCATCAAAATGGTATTGTTCACAAGTAATAGATACCACTTTTTTCAAAAGTGGAGGCTATGCAGGACTCCAAAGAGTTTTCTGTTAACGTATCTTTTATTGAGGTATTAGTTACAAATTCCAACATATTTTTGGTCATTTTTCAAATTTTAACGAATTTTCTAACTCCGCCCCTGGTATGGAGGGTTCACAAGTCAATAACAATGTTAACAATGATTGTTATCGTGTGACTCTACTAAAAAACATACTTGTGTTCAGGGGCGGACACATGGGGGTCCTAGGGGGGCACTTGCCCCCCTCCCCCCCAAATTTTGATTTTTTTTTGTTTTAATTCGTGTTTGGTATCGATTGAAATTTTAATTTTAATCTAAATCAAAGTTAACAATTAATTTTAATAATATATCTCATGGAATTCATAACTTTTTTAACTTTTATCAAAATTTACTAAAAATTTGATTTTAATTTCCACCAAATAGGGGCAAAATCACGATAAATTTGAATTTCGATAACATGACAAACATTGTCAAGATTCTCATTTCCAAGACTGCAGCCTTCATGCAGGAAGAAGATTTGATTATTTGAACAATGATAATCAAGTGTCTCAAGCACAATGCTTACCTTTTCTTTTTGTGTTCTCACATGGTCATCCAGTTACAGTTTCAATGAAAGATTATTTTTCTTGGCCAAATCTTGTTGTTTTACTCATTTATTATTCCATTGTGGTTACTGACTCGTTCAATTTATATCCTTATTTATAAGTGTAGCGCTATTCATAGGCAGCAACTGTAGTAGTAATCACATGTGACATCTTACGTAATATATCATTATTAAAAGTTATTCATTTTTAAAATTATGTCACGTAAGATACCATATAGGATAACTATTGTAGTCGCTGACTATGAAACGGTAGTATTGTATTTGAAATTCTTTCAAAAATTAAAAGATGATAATAACATCCATATTGTTATTTTGAAAATCAATTTGGACATTACTAGAAAAAATTAAAGCTCAAATGTCGAGTCGTTCAAGTAGTAGAAAACTTAAAATAAATTTTAGAGTGGAACTAGCCAACTCTTAAGTTATCCTAATGGATTCTTTTGACATTTGGCTCATAATTAGACCGGTTCCCAATTTTCGTAGTTGAACCAGTCCCTCTCTTATAACACTAATCTATACACAACGACAACTAGTGTACCAGATATAACATGTTCGAGACGATAGACTACATACTAGAGAGTATTAGCGACAAACAATAAATTAAATCATTTCAATTGCACTGTCCAGTCCTACGTATCAAATAAACAATATTGTGAGTAGCACATTATGGAAATTTAAGTGTGCTACATCACATTGGACATGTCCATGCAAAGTCTAGATCTATTGTCCCAATCTCACTGTCTCCTTAGCTATCCCCCAATCAAATTTTGATACATCACTATAATTTTGAAGTGTCAAATTTTAGTGGGATACGATTCATTTTTTACGTCTCTTACAGACTGAATTGTGTCTTAAACTCTAGACAATTTAAAATTATAGTTATATGTCAAAATTTGATTAAAGGACAATCAAAAAGACCCTTTGATGGAGATAGGGACTCATCTATTGTTGCATTATCTAATACTTCATACTAAATATAAAATACTTAAGTGTCGCAAATTACGAAATGTTAAATGTGCTAAGCCAAACTGCACATATCCAAATCTCCATTTCAGTTGCATCTGAGCAGAAAACAAATGCCTAAACAAAATAGAAGTCATTCTTGTGGATCCAATTTGAATGCAAGAAAAATAAGTAGTAAAAAACAAAGCCAACTGGCTAAAACCCATTGTTTTTTCTTGCTTTATACATAATACCCTGAAAGGGATTAGAAGAAAATGAATCCAATCTCGTCACTAAACCATGTAAATCTCTGATATGCAGAAAGAACAGCAATAAAGTATTCAGCTCCTACAGATTAAAATATTATCACGTGCCTAGCCACATGACTACACAGAAGCATCACATGATGATCGACTTACATTGGATTCCCAGAAGATTTTTCAAAAAATTTAGGTATATAAACTTCAAAAACAAGAACTTAATCACACCTTAAAATCATCCCAAAACTTCCAGTGTCATCTTTTTACCAAATAAAAGCACAAAGTATTCAGAACAAAATTATGATCTCTCACTTGAGAATGATGATCTCTTTTGTTCTTGCACTAATGCTGATTCTGCAGTCTCACCTGCATGAAGTGCAAGGAGCCCGTCTCCTGGTAGAGACGAAAGCATCCTCTACAAGCATAGATTCATCTACACAAGCTTTTAAAAGTTTGCATCCAGATGAGAAAAATCCATTCAAGAAGGTGAAATCAAGCTTTCGAAGAGTACCTCCAAGTAGATCGAATCCGACGCAGAATAAGTAACTTCTAACTCCCAAAATGTTCAAGCCTTTTCCTCCATAAGAAGCTTTACTTAAACATATTTTCTTGTACCAGGTGCAAGCCTCCATAGGATGACTGAAGAACAATCGACAAAGGAGAGTACCTGCCAACAAATTCTTTCATTTAGATTTGATGTAGTTAGCTGCTGTACATTAGCGTTTATGCCTCTTTTTTTAGAGGACAAGATGATTTTTTCGCACCTTGTAATGCAACCAGTTTTGATTTAGTCACAGTTTGCTGTTTAATGTAATTCCCGACTTAGATGTAAGAATACAACAGTTCTCTTCATAGCAGCAAAGGTAGCTCTTCCCTGTTGAATCCAATTTGCCTAAGCTCTATAGCATATTACATTTACACAAAGAACAAAAGTAATAGTAATAATGACAAAAAAAATAATAAAATATGATAATGTTTCCATGTCCATTAAGTCTGTCTCATCCGAGGTAAAAGCTAAAAACTAAACCACGGTATCAAAGAAAACAAGAAATCAAAATACTATTCAGATTTACATCACACCCTTCTGCTTCTTTTGCAAAGATTTTGTCAAAGCATCTTCCTGTGCTGTTTTTTTCTCCTTCACATCGGTAGCCGGTTTATCATCTTGTAGAATTTCTCCCCTTTTAGCATTCTTTGTAGTGCTACTAATATTTTCCATTTTATGCTTTTTGTTTTTGCTTTTTAAAAGCACCATTTCTCGTCACATCTTTGGCAAATCCGGCTCTTTTTGGCACCTGTTTATTGCCTGAACTTTTTAATTTACCCGAACCCGGGTGAGCCAAGAATTGGGAACCAGAGTTGGGAGCAAAACCATAGGACAGACGAGTGTCGATCTCTTTTCTCATGCCCTTCAACTTTTCCTTATGTGATTTGATATGAGTATCAGCAAGAAAGTTGTCACTTTGTGAAGCCTTGGTTGTCTTTGGTCCAAATTCCGCATAAAACTCTTCATAAGCAGACAAAGCAGACTGCTTTGAAGCTTGTCCTGATTTCCATTGATCCGGATTTCTTGCAAACCTATTATAACAGGAATGAAAGGGGATTAGTTACAATACTCTTCTATACAGATAGTTCAAATTTTAAAACCAAATCATCTAAGATATCCTGCAGTATGCATCACTAGATATTTGTTTTTATCACGTGTGTAGCATAAACAAAAAACACAAAAATCATATGATAGTGTCCACGTAGAGAGAGAGAGAGTGAGAGACCATCCTGTGGCCTTTTTCAAACTGACCAAATATCTATGCCTACTTCCTGTTTGATGACATGGCTGATTAGTGTGTCAAGCACAGGATATTACATTTTTTTGCCGAGAAACTGAAAGGCAACACAAGGAAAAAGAACAGAGGTGCAAATGTATATCGCATGTTTTACAAATCCAAACAATTTAAAATGATTACTAACAACTACATAAGCTGTTAAACCATGATGAGCTCTTTTAATCACCAAGAAATCAAGCTACGGATAATATACTTCTTTCACACAGCTTCTGTACTCACATCCTCAGATATAATTTGCGTATGCAATCATAAATATTCACCTTCATGGGCATAGGTGGATTATACTTGGCATTTTCCAGCTAAACAAATTGTATTCAAACCCTCCCCTCACCTCAATACCAAAAGGAGCTATCCGTCCACACATTAAAAGGGAGGGGGGGGGGGGGGGGGGNAATAAACAGTAAATCATATTGCGAAAAGAGATATTACAGCACATCCTATAATGCATTATCCACTCCAGGTAATTCCTCCAGAGACATACTCAACTAGCAGTCAAAACCTATCATGGAGTCACCTTCAAATTGAGAAAACAAATGTACTCAATCTGCCCACCACCGTCACACTCAAGTGGTAATAAGCAGAAGTCCAATTCTATTGGTCGTTCTTACACCACCTATAATTAAAATCATCAGCGTACATACATCATGAGCAGAGACTGGTACTTTGAACAGGCTGAACATTAATTTCACAAATTGGTCAAGCACTTAGCTTCTGTAGATGGACCTAGCTGCTGTGCAGTACCTGAGCTTGGATGCATGGGATAATTTGTTACAAGAAATCATTAGTTAGTTGGTTCAGAGGTGTGTGTGTGTGAGGCAGGAGCTTCTGGAATAATCAGATGGGCGCCAAGATGAGAATTTAATTATTTTTGATTCACATACTGCAAGTGAAGTGAGGAAGGCCTCTCGAATCCTACCAACTAGTAATTTTCATTTCACATTTAAGGTCATATTCAGTTCGTTACAGAATAAATCATACTTTCATTTGCTGGAAACTATTTTGCAATTCTGTTGTGTAATTTTTTTTTCTGCTACAACCGGAGGGTTCTACCAATTACTATTGACAAATTTCTAGTAGTTGGGGGGATGCTAAGCAAAGTGTGCAAAATCCAATCATGCAAATGGAAGTATGTCGAGGACAATCTTATTAGAACACTACAATATTTATTGAGCAACGAAGCAGTCCCCAACTCATCTCTTAACAGGGCCTGTAATGAGAAAAGGAGGTAAAGCCAGTCCCTAGTACCCATCCATATTATTCAAAATCATGACATAAAAGAGCACCATCACTGAAGGCTGATGTTCATTAACTTCAATTAAACCAGACTACAACACAGACTATACTATCAATGTAATTCTTAACGGAACAACCAAGAGCAATGACAAACTTACCCCTCAACATCAAGTTTCCTCAACAGGTAAGGGCCCTGTTTAGTCTTGGAAAGTTCTGATTGGACAGATAATATCTCTGATACAATTGTCTCCCTCAGGGATAAATTGCTGACATTGAAGCACTTTTCAACAGTAAATGAACCAGATGGATGCACAGAGAGCTCTCCAAAATGTCCCCGAAGCCTTCATGTTTTTGGATCAATAGATAATTAGAAAATATAACATTAGTAGCAAATAAAAGTTTTAAGTACATTTTGGGCCTGTTAATACTTAACGTCACTCCCTACAATGTAATAAGAATTGATGCTTTAAATTAAATTTAGCCAAGAGGAGTACTAGAAAGCAAATTTTCATCACACGTAATACTTGAAAAGGGTCTCAAGTTGTTTGCAGAGGTTTGAAAAGGGGCCTTGAGTTGTAGTTGCATTTTTTGGTCATCTCCAATTCACATGGAGAACTTCCAGATTATAATGATTGCGTAGGAGGTCATAATATACAAAACAACTTGATAGAACTTAGAAGTATCAAAAAATTGCCTAAATTAATGGATTTACTAATCGTTGTCAAAGTGCAAAACATAATAGTTGATGTCATATGCTTCTTTCAGATACCAAACACTAATTCATCAAAACAACGCTCATTTTTTTAATACTGCTCAGGATCAGTTGACACCTTGGCAGTTGCCATCTCACATGGAAGTCCTCTATGATCTTCTGTGGGTATAATTTTAAGAACATTGGAACTTTCAGGCTTAGCATTACATGAACTTGCAAGTAATGCCTACAAGAAATCGCAGTACACTTCGAATCTCTGAGAAGTAATTGACTTCAATTTACAGTCTCATCCATAAAATCAAGAATTTCTCAGACACCTAAATTTGATAAAATAAAATAAAAACATATTCCTTTTAAGCTTCACGGATGAGAATGTGTAAGGCATGCTATCTCACATGAGCAAAGCTAATAAAGATTGGCATTCAATGGTGACTTCGAAGTTTCAATTTTCTTACAATATTCTATCTGCTATTCATTATGTGATTGTTTCTTTAAAGAGCTCATTGGGAACTAGCCTTCGACAAGATAAAACTGTTTGGTGACGAAGTTGTACAATCAAACTTCAATTGACATAAAACATCAATACATACAACATAACAACAAAGGAAATAAGAAAATTATAACATACTTGATAACCAACTTGCGCTTGTGTTTAGTCGAAGCATTTGAATTGAGAAATGCTTCAATAACCCTGGCACCACCAGGGTCTTTTGATGCTTCAAGCACGTGGTTGTCCTCCAATGATGTGATACTGTAGATGTATTCCAGTATGAAATCCTATACAACAGAGAAGAAAAGTACGAGTGTAATCAACCAAACTGCCTGGAGAAAAAGATATAATATGAGTAGACAATATGGAGCTTGGTCTAATGGCAAGTTAAACCAAGGTGATAACGTTTATGACACACTCCTTGAATCAGCAAGTGGCGAAAACCAAAAGCAACTCTGCTTGTAAGAATTCAGTGTCATAGCTACAAGTCAGTGTAGGACCAGTTCTTCAATTTAGTTATTTAGCAAACATGATGTTAGCTTTCTTTAATTCTCTCTTAGGCAGTTGAATAAGTTTCATTGCAAGGCTAAACAAACATGTTTTAACAGTTGAAGCATATTTTGCTCAGATGATTTAGCACATAACGAAGCAACATAATTTATTGAAATTTTCTCCTGTATTAGAAATGTTAAAACAAACGCTAGTAAAGTAGCATACATTTGGAAGTCTAAAAATTGATTGCAAAATCAATGAACCAAGAACATGCATCTTAACACCATTTGGCCAATTCCAGCTGTCCTTATCTTCAGAGTAGAAGTAACTGTCAAGAAAGAGTATCCGTGATACAATGCATGCAGTAGACTCATTCTCCAAACGTACAGCAGCAGCAAGGGCCTGACAACACTGTCATCCACAATAGTCCAAGATTAGGGATGAAAAACGTAAAAGGGAAAAAAATTCATAATTTTACAGCAAATAGGTGACAAACCAATCCTTCCCCCAAATTATAGCCAAAAGGCCATTCCAATTACTTGAATAATAAATATAAATTACATGACAAAAAAAAATTACATTAATTGCTCCATCAAATGGAATGCTTTTCTGCGATGGCAAAACTTTACAGGATGTTCAAGTTTAAGTTCAAAAATTTCAAATGATAACGAGTAGTTATAAACCTTATGTTCATGGGTCTGAAGCCTTTGACTTGCAGCGAGAAGAGATGCAACGACTCCCGGCCTTCCCATTTCAAGAAGATTCTTGAATTTTGTACCGAGCTCCTCCCAAATTGACTTTATCTATACTCCACAACAAGAAATTAGATTGCACAACGAGTCAAGGCATCATCAATTGCCTTCATTTGATCAATAGCATATCATGGTTACCGAACCAAGAACTAACATGTGGTGAATCTATCATTGTTCCATAAGATATTAGCAACCCATATTGGACATAAAACTTGTAGTAAGTAGCTTTCACACTTTGTGAATGTGAGAGTTACTTCTTTCAGTTTGAACGGGGGTTCACCCTTTTTTGCTTGAAGTAGCTTAAGTTGAAGTCAAAACACCCAAACCCAGGAATTCATAAGATTAAATTGCCTTATTTACCTACCTTCTCCCCCTCATAAATATGGAAAGAAAAAAATCACATAAGATGGTTTCCTATAATTGAAAAAAATAGATCACAAAGAAAAGTTCGCTGGACATACATGATCGTGACTTCTTGCGTGGGAAACCAATGCTTGTACAACAAAGTTCCCAGTGTGATGCGACGACATCTTAAATAAAGAACCCCTGAAAACTTTTGTAAATAATTCATCGAATAAGTTATCAGGAGCCACTTCCAAGATGACCTGCAAAGCGGTTCCCAAAGTTAAAAGCACAGAAGCCATCAATACAGAGTGTACAGAAGAGCATCACCAGATAAATGGAACAATGGAACAAATTCTTGCTAATTTATGCGTGTACAAAATTGTTACTTGCAATATGAAATGGCAAATACTTTGACCAATGAAAAGAGCAAAGGACAGAGTGACACTTTGTTCCATTCCTTCTACATAATCACACATACTCTCTGGTTTTATGATGCTAATGCGTGCCATCTGTTGTTGTGCCATTTGGTAAGGTATTTGAATTGAGGACAAAGAGATAAACAAGGCTATATTACCAAAGACCTGGAGTAGATGACCCTTAATTTTGGTTTTAGTTTCATGATTATAGAAAGCAGAGCTAACAGATATTCAGACCCTGTTTGACGGTTAAAATGAGTATTTTGGGGAAAACGAGTTTTGGAATAGTGATTTTTTAGAGAATTTGTTGTTAAAAAGTAGGAAAAAGTTTTCGTTTTACGTGCAAAATATTTTATTGTGAGAATGTGAGATTGAAAATGAGTTTGTGAACAAAAAGAGTTCTGTTTTAATGGTTGTCAAACAGAGGCTCAATGTTTGCACAAGCAAATGACCTACTCTAAATGTGTTCAAACTTGTTCCCAAGTTACGTACAAATTACACTTCACTTTGGCGCATCAATTTCAACTTTGCTTTGATCAACAGAACTCAGTGAAAAGCCATTGAAAATTAAAAAAAAAAAACCATTAAAGCGTATAATAATATTGTACAAGTTAAAGGAATCTTTAAATCAACAGTGGAAAGAAATGATTGTTCAAAACATTACTAACGACGAAATAAATGCAGAACGGGAGGAAATCAGAAAAAATTGATCTCACCTCCATTAAATGACTGTATGCATTTTCTTCCACTAAACTCAGAATATTTTTTACTTCACTCGCTTTTATAAAGTTCCACCTCGAGCCAGTTTCAGTACTGAAACCAAGAAGAACTGGAATTACATGTAGCAACTCCTGTTCATGTCCAGCTAATAATTTCAAAGCAGTCTGTCATTGAATAAATTTAACTCATCATCAATTAGACCACATCAAGGGCCAAAGCATTACAATTAATATAATATCAGCACCATTTTTCTGTTTATTTTATTTAAGAAAGCAGTCTTCAACATGGCCCGCATATGACTGTTGTATCAGAAGAAACGTGCATATCATTAAATATAGAAAAACTTCTACATCCACTTATGTTCAGAGATTAAAGATGTGAAACTGGTTGACTATATAAGTGGAAATTTGTCCTAAACAAACACGCATGCAAGAGCTTGCGGTCTTTATTTCCAAGAACTACAAGTTAAGATACCAAATCAGTATGTGAAGTTTAAAAGGCAGAAAACATGCCTGCAGAACCAAACTGCTGTATTGATTTACTAGAAGAGTTGCTATGTCGACCCTGGAAGGGTTTAACATCTCTGATACAAGAAATTTTAATTGATCTGGAAATTTCTGATGATGTTGCAATTTATGACCATCCAACTGAGAAGACCTCAAATTCAAACGTTCTGCCAGCAGAACTGATGGTTTTGAGCTGTGGAACTCTGATGAGCCTAAGGTTTGTCCTTCACAAAGGTACAGAAGGCTCCGCATAACATGAGATCCATAACAGTTGCACATTACATCAACAGGACTTACCACGATTTCCTGGTAGGAGGAGATATGTATCCATATTACTACACCAAGCATAGGTAGAAAAAATAGAAGTAAAGCAACTTCTCAGACACCATTTGGCATACAGAATACCTCCCTTCACTACTTAAAACACAGCAAATCAACTGAATTCTGTAAATATTATCCATATGGATTCAAATCCTAATGCAAAATGCAACTTTATTTCAGTATTTGTAAGGAAAGCAGAAAAAAAAAGGGAAATAAAGTTGCATTGTCATTATTAATGGCAATGGATATTTTGCAACAGAATGAACTTGCATAAAGAAATTAATAAAAAAAGGGCAAATTAAAAGTAAACCAAGGGGACTATCAAGCTACCCAGGTTCCGCAGTGAACATCCAAATTGGCATAATTTGTCAATAAAATATAGCGTCGTCTGCATTTTAAGTAACCAGTACCTGGCATAATGTACTTAGCATCTCTTCAATGAGGGAGTGAATCTCGTTATCCTCCTGAAGGTGCAAAGCCAAAGACTTCAGAGCTGTTTCAGCTACATGAGAACCAGATCTATCCATAGCTATATGAGAGAAATTGTTTGCACAGCTTCGCAGAAAACCACAAAGGACATCCACAGAGCAGCCTTCAAGTAGAGTTTGCAAAGTATGGCTTATGATATAATCAGTTGCAATTTCCACTTCCTTCCCTCTAGTCTCTTCCAAAGCATTGCCACATATGATTGTCCGCTCCTCCAACTCAATCTCAGTACCTTCTATTACGTTTGCAATCTCCGCAAAGTATTTTGCTGTCTCTGGGTCAACCGGTTTTCTAAAATCAAGATTTTTAAGGCATTAAAGTTTGCTTTTATTGAACACATGAACATATGTAAT
Organism: Fraxinus ornus; assembly: GCA_903798235.1. Lineage (NCBI taxonomy): Eukaryota > Viridiplantae > Streptophyta > Magnoliopsida > Lamiales > Oleaceae > Fraxinus > Fraxinus ornus. Next base: position 23,049 of record CAIGRF010245528.1, read on the forward strand.
ATAACACGGATCTAGACCGCTAATCAAGAATCAAAAAGGAGTCAAAAACCTGACAAATGATGCTTGTAAAACTGAGGAATTTTGGTGCTTTGAAACTTTTCGACCTGTTCCAGTATATTCCTCCTTGGCCTTTCTGCCCATTTTCATTTGCTTTCCACCCTTATGGTAGGAAGAGCTATCCTCACCAGCCATAAGCAAACCTCAGAAGAATTATAGGACTTATAATTTCTCACTGGTTGTGCTTTCGAATCAATAGAACCGTTCCGGTATATCCCAGAAACACTTTCTTAACCTAACATGGGAATTCAACGAACCAAACTTAGACATCCAAAGTCACAGATATTACTCATTAACAATGCAAAGAAAACCTCAAAAATTCGAAGTATTCAGATTTACCGCCATTGAGAAACCGAAAATTACTTAAGCACATAGACAATCCTCTAAATTTTTAATTACATGTCAATAGAAAAACATGTTTCTGCGAGTGCGTGCATTGTATTAAGGTAATAACAACAAAACATGGAATTTACAACCATGTTTAACAGTTCATCAATTTATTTTTGTTTACTACACCCATTTATAAATTAAATGCACCATAATTAAAATATGTATTTTTATAAATGTACCACAATAAATTTACAGTTATTATAGCCCACAGCCCCTTCTCTGCCCCCACCATTCTAATTCTGCTGGACAAGCTTAGGCTCTCCCAGGGGCGGAGCCAGGAATTCATCATACGGGGGGCTAAGATTTTTAAAACGTAATGTACGAATAAAATTTATATATAACAAAGAAAAAAAACACACACACACACACAACAGCACCATGTAGACAATGGAAATCGAGTTTTCATAAAGGGACTACAATTACAAAAGCACACTACTTAACTAGTACATCCAACTCAAACTACTAATTTATAAAATTCATAAGTGAAATAACGACATTAAATTAACCACTACAACTCATTCATGTCCCTTTCATTTCTTATCCACATCCGCATTTGCACTTCCTTTGTGTATTGTCATATGTTGATCAATTAATCGACATCGAGATTCAAACATGGTAGATAGTTCTTTAGCTTCTTCGTTCCTCACATGATTATTCGAAGTAACGCTAACTGCACTTGATTCATTGCTTGTTTCACCATCTCTGACCTACTCCCAATATCCACATTTTGCACTACATGTATTGAATAATCTACAGTT
>CAIGRF010245570.1:6293-17481 GCA_903798235.1 Fraxinus ornus
GGTATTGAGATATTCTTGAGATATTATTGAGATATTCCTTTCATTATACCGTATGTATATATGGTTAAGCGTGAGTTTAGGAATTAGATTAGAATCACAGCTTTAGTTTCCTAATCTCTTGTTTCCTATTTTCTGTTCCTTTGTATATATATGTAACAAACACATATTAATGAAAGTAGGTCATTCACGACTTCTTCATAATCATATCTCGAAAAAAAAAAACTATTTAAGAAATACGAAAGGCAAGTGTGAAAAAATTAGAAAGTTAAAATGGTTGTTTAGTCTTGATCTAATTATTCGACGTTCGACGGGATGATACATATAGATAACAAGTCGAGAGGATATAAATTGTAGGAAATTAATTTAAATTTTTATTTAATTTTTATATAATTTAAGATTTTGATATCATGCCTTTCGTGAAAAATGATAATAATTGCATTGAACAGTCTTGTATTGACTTGATTGGATTCAATTATTACAGCATAAATAAAACAAGATCAATGTTTATAAATTGAGGACGAGGGGGGATGACCGCTATGAGATTTCTCTGGCCGTCCCCACACGGAGAGAAAAGTAGAGTGCATTTTTTGTAACTTTGGATAGACAAATAATAATAATAATAAATAAATAAAAATCTATATACATAGGCAAGCAAATTTTGTAACTTTGGATAGCCAAAAAGAATTTAACTCGAACAAATGTTTAAATCGGCCTAAACAGATTTGGTTTGGATTGATGCGATTTCAATACTTGAATTGGGTTGGAATTTATCCAAACTGACTAAGTTGGTTTCAAATTCGAGTTAAGCTCTAAATTAACTCAACTTGAACCATGCCCAGGTCCATGTGAGAGAGTCCTTTTTTTAAAAGAAAAAAAAATTCCTTCTAAATTTGTTCCAACTTCCAAATCAACATTGGAAAAAATTAACATTTTGTATTATCTGATGTTTTTACGCTTTCACTACATCGAAATAGCAACACGTTGATGGATATTTTAACGTTTTGGTTTTCTCAATAGTAAAGCATAACAAGAATATTTTGGAATTAAAAATATTCTTCAAGACGATTATTACATGCATTCTAGTGCTTGTTTTGAGTCCCATTTTTTTTTTTTTTTTTGCTAATAATACATTTTGAAATAGTAGATTGATGGAGAATGTGTGGTTAAAAATAAGGAAATATCTTGAATTTGCATGTAATATTATTTTATAAAAAAATGTGTTGTTGAAAAGATAAGAGAGAAAAATGTATTATGATAATAATGAGGATGGTCTAATAAAGATTTAAATATATCATTATCTTGATAAGATTTTTTTAATTTGGAAAATTTCCCACAATAAAAAAAAAAAAAAAATCATATTTTTTAGAAGCGTAATAAAATCTAAAATCTAAAAAGTGCGTGTTTGTCACTAAAAGTACTCAACAAACATGCTGAGTAATTATCACACAACGCCCTTATTATATACACTCATTGTGCAAATCATTCTTATCATTTCACACTTGGCATTTCCATACTTATTTTAACATTTTCTGGCTTGGTCTTTTTCGTCTCATTCCATCATTTCCTTCCGTCAAGTATGGGTAATAAGCACAAAACGTTCATATCGTTTGTTTTTATTGCGTAAATCATCCCTAACGTTTTAATTTGGGCATTTGGATATTCACATCAACTTTTCTTTATATAAAAGGTATTTACTATCTATTTTTTCCATTAAAACATTGTAAAATAATTAATTTACAATTACACCCTCTTTAAATAAACAAATAGAGAAAGAGAAAAAAAAAAAAAAAGAATTGCAACTGGAATTACAAGTTTTTTATTAGTACAAACGAATTTCATGTAAGTTACTATTTTTTTTACACATTTTGAGGGTTCGCAAGTACAACTCATTTATTCATCATTAATTTTTATGTATTTATAATTTGAATTGTTTATAAATACTTCCTAACATACTTTGAAATAGATGGAAACTATGTGGCTAACACGAAACCAACTAACAAGTTAGGTGATCTTCAATGAAATTATCCTACCTACTTCTACGTTTCGTAACTTCGAAACGTGGCATAATCTCCCACGTCCGTTTCACCTATAAATATCCACTTCATATCCGAAACAAAACCTCGCATTTTCACATTAACAAAATCTCCATCTCTATGTATATATTCTCTCAGTCAGATCTATTCCAAAGATACAGATGCACATGAAGCTTTATATACTCAATCTTGTGTATACATGCAAAGGTTTGATTTATTGCGGCGGTCTCTAATTCGCTTGGTGCAGGTCGGGAACTTTCTTCGCCGTTGATGTCGTTTCACGTGAATATTGCGCTCCAAAATCGTGCTCATATGAATATGTGTGGATATCTGTATGTATAAGCATGCTAATTGATGTTGTTGTTTTTGGCGAAAATCAGGTTCCCGCCTTGCACTAAGCGAATTAGAGACCGCGGTGAATGTTATATCGTAAAGGACGGTGTTTCATCTTATTCCAGTGGATCTCTTTATTGATTTAGTTCAATTTTAGGTTGGGATTTGATTTGTTTTCAGCTGAATGCAATGGAATGACTCAGATAATTGACGACTATTCTATTTGAGTGACAGATCTTTTGGACTTTGCAGATGTGTGCTTGATTTTACAGTTTTTTTGTTCAAGAAAAGGGCATGAAGAAAATATGGAAATAGGATGATTTCTAATTGGAAGTTTCTAAGATAATTAATTCATTTTGAGTGGCTGTTTGTGTATGTTTAGTTATTGTTTTGTTCTGAGCATTTTTTTAATTTAATTTCACATACAATTAATAAAGAAGCAATTGATTACTAGTAAAAAAAATAAAAATTTGTGGTTATTTTTCTTTCTTTCTGATTTTCTTTTTTCCTTTTGACAAATTCAGAGAGCGTTTTGTTTCTCCATTGGAGTTTTGCTGGATCTCAGTAAAAATGTCAGAATTTGTGCAAATAAATGCTACCAAATTTAATTTCCATAGTTCTTGACTTATAAATTGTGAATTGTTGGCTTAGACTCTTTCAACAAAGTTTGCCAATGATGCTAGCAGATATTTGGGCATCTCATTATTTAACATTTCTGGATTCAAGTGAATAGATATAGGGGCGCATGAGTCGAATTTTGAATTTTCGATTTTATGTTACATGGTTAAAAATGTTCAACATGTTCAAGGAAAATATCCATTTCCTAGGACATGGAAAAGAAACACTGATACCTCTGAAGCCATAACATATTCAATTTGTATGCCCTCATCAATGTGATTGAAAGTTATCACATAAGCATATTTCTTACAAGTGCATTGAATTAGGTCTATTATTATTTTCTTTTTATAATGTATTCTGGAAAGTTGACAAACAGTTTTCACTTCTACAACACTCGTATGTTCTTGATTGATGATTAGGATGTGGTCTTTTATTGCACACATAGGCTTGTTTTTGCACTTCCTTTACATAAAGGAAATTCCTGATTTGTATATGACTCCAGAATGAAATAGAAATAAGGGAAAGAAAGTCTCCTTACAATATGTGTAATGTAGAAATTGATTCTTAAGCCGTTATATTGTGTTCATTTACTCTGTTTTAGTAGTGATTTCTGAAGAAATTATTTCATTTATGCAGTGCATATGCGTTACAAGTCTAAAATAAAAAAATATTGGAGCTCATGGACCAATTAATTAATTATGTAAACTTGAAAGCACGCACAGTTGCGATTCAACTTTTTCCCTTTTTGCTGACAATTAACTCGATACTGAAAATTTTCACCTTGCTTAAGTTTTCTTTATCTGTTAATTCTTTTCTAATTGCTTTAGTTTTTTTTCTTTGTTTATTTTTTTATTTATGACAACTGGTTAACAATCAAAATTTAGGTCATTGGAACTAAACAAGCTTTAACAAAATTCTCTAGAGTATATCTGAATGCAAATTCATACTTCATGGAATTCGTTCTTGACTTTGGGTTAAAAAAGCTTTGGAGTTTCTGTTCTTTGTGCTTCTTCAAAAGCCATTATATATCTCATCAAAGATACAAATTATAATTCTTCTGCATCATTGTATAATCTACATATAGTCATTATTAAATTCAATTTACACTTCAACTTATACTTAAGCCAGTTGAATAAGAAATTATACTCATGGAACCTTATTTTTGCACATGTTGCTTCCATTTTTAATCATTCATCTTATGCCACTCCTGCATCTTGAGAAATGACATTTCATGAATTCTGGATCCCTGATGACGAATTTTTTCTTAGGATTTAATCATTTTATTGTCTGGGTACCTTGTTTGCTTTGGATCCACACATTATGATACACAAGTTTATGCATGATGAGTGGCTGAGAATGTGTATTCCAATCAAATGCTTAACGTTTTTCAATATGCAGTTGACACATCTTTATCATCTCTGACGTGTCTGAATTTTATGCTCATAAGGTATAGCCAAGTTCTTTTGCATCTGTTATTGTAGACACATAATTTGTGTGCCATGTTTATTCTATGTCATGGACTCTCATAATTGAAAAGTTAAGTATGATGCACCTCCTTCCAATGCAATATCTGTTTGTGTCTACCTTCTGTTGGCATTGCAGCTTCTGCAGCATTATGGGAACATTAATTCAGTCAAAACATTTGTGTTATAGAATTCAGTATGTTTGAACTGCCTTTCACATTTTATTTATGCTGACTAATTTGTTGGTGGCTTGTTTATGTGGTGGGGTAGAGTGAAGTTTGGGCTGTATTGCCATGATGTTCTAGGATTGATCGTGTTGCGCCGATATTTTGGACCTGTTGACTTTCAAACAAAAGGTGATAATGACATTTGCTTGAATCGATTGTCTATTCGCTGACTTTGTGTGTGTCTTCATTTCCATCTATAAGTTTCTTATTCATGGACTATGTGGGACACATTCCTATGGAAGTAGCAATTTTAATGCCTGAAGTGTGTTACTCATGGATTATGTGGGACGTTTAACTAGATAAGCGGCAACAGCAGGGTTTAACATGCATTATGTTTTTATTGCTTGAAATCTATTTTCTTTCCATCTTTTTGGATAAGAATTTTTATATCTAACATTTTGTTATTCATGCTTGTCAGTATTAGATTTTGTCTTCAAGCCACAAAATCTTCTGTCTTTCCATGTTGTGCGACTTACATAAGTAGACATGACTTCAGATATGGCTTGCTCACACAAAACAAGGTAAAATATTACGCTGATAGATTGCTGAATAAAAGCATTTGAGATTCGACTGTTTAGAGTCTTCGTACATGGCGAAGACAATATATATGCAGCAATTTTGATATTTATGTGCAATGATATTTCATGATGTTATGTTATTCATAATTATTCAGTATGATCAAAAAGTTATATCTGCTGCATTAATGAGCATGAAATCATATATATAATAGTTGTCCATGCCTTCTATTAACCCTAGTAACCAGAAATAACTACCATTCCAATTAAATTTGGTCAGTTAAATGTGCCTCTTCTTGCCACTTGGTACGATTACGTTATGTCTAGGTCCAACGGAATAAAATCTTTTGTGACCACCTCAAGCGATGTTAATTTTCACGTACCTCTTCATATTCCAACTAATTTTATGGAGATCATGTCTCTTGTGAACTTTCTCTAGGTCTATTAAGTACGCCTCAGTTGGAGTATATTCTTAATATAACGATACATCCATTTTTACATTCTCATTTCTGCTACAGCTATGGACTTGTTGTACTTAGGTAACACAGTATCGTAAAAGCATAGTTCATCAGACAACTTACCATTTAAATTGGTAGGCATCTTTTGATAGCGTAGAATCCTTCATTCCAACCTACCTCGTTCGTTACATTTTTAGGTTAGGCATGGGTACTGAATCTGCTCTAATTCCCTGTATCTATTTGGGATTTTGCAAACTTGTTTTTTGTTTAAGTTGGTGACAATGATATCAAGGCTGCGGAATTTTACTAATTTATCCATGTCAAGGCTATTGTCTGGGGCACTCTGTATGTGACTATCTTTTCCCATTAAGTTTAGCATTTCCTTCTGTCAAGAGGTTCGAGCATATGTGCCCCACTGCATCCTTCTCTTGTCCCCTCACTATACTTTGGGTTTTCAATTCTATATCTATCGTTATTTTCTTCATTTAAAATCTATCTTGTATATGATCATTGCAGAATTTCAAATTATATTGCTGTGTGCTTATGTGATAGTGAAATCAATCACTCTGTTATTAATCTTGCTTCTTATAGAGAGATGTCTTTTTCGTGGAGTATGTTTTTAGGTGATTTAGCAAGTTTTTTTCTGAAACCCAAATTTAGTGTCATTGATTTCTTTGTTTTCACCTGATTTATCTTCTGGACCCAATTTATCTGGTCCTTTTTTGGTAGAGTTAACATGAATTATCTATTCATGGTGTTATATATACGTACTTGTACTTACCTAGAGTATTTATTGAAAATTAACTCCCCCATCCTAATTTTAGAAGGGTATCTAGGAGGAAAATCATAATATATTTTAGATGAAATAGTATGACTCTTGAGTCAATGCTGGGAAATTGTTTGCAATTACAGTAATCTCCTTTTAGATAAGGTACATATTACCCTAGATATACCAAATCCACTTCCCATCTAGTAAATCTATCCGTGCAGCCCTGTTTATTACTTCCCCCTCTGTTTCAGAAACACCTAAATAAAATTGTAGATGCCGCGTGCCTATAACCATGACCACGTGTAAAAATTAGTTCCTCCCATTGGAGGCAGTTTGCAACAGCTGGCAGTGTCAATGACACATGGGTACCATATAGTATATCTTTTCCAGCTATATATTCCCACTGCTTCTCTTCTATAAACCACCCTCACAATTTCACACTCACAAATATGAGATGGTCCTCCCTCTCCCCCATCACACATTTCTCCATCTCCCACACAGAGATTTCTTATATAGAGTATAAACCTAGAGATAAAAGATCATCTGTCTTTTTGTAGGAAAAAAGTAACGACTTGCAGCAGTCTCTAATTCGCTTGGTGCAGTTCGGGAGTTCCTTTGCCTGTGCAATTGATGTCTGGCAAAAGTCATGCTCCCGAGTTGTGCCAATTGAATCAGAGCCTGCGGCGAATACCATCTCAACGCCATTGTTTAGTGGGATTCAGATGGATCCTTTTACTGATGGTTTTTTAGCGACTTTAATTATTTATTTCTATTTTTATGATGATCTAAAAGCACTGGATCTGACTGATTAATTAATGAACATTTATTGCCTGGCTGCTCTTGGTGATCTTATCAAGCGACAACTGATTAGCTACTCCTATTACTACATGACGCTTACCTAGCCAACAATTAGATCCGTCTCTACCCAAACTTTTGGCCATTTCTGTTCACTTAAATGCATTAAAGAAAAAACTAGGATTTTAAAAGGTGGTGCTTTAAATTTACAATATTAATATTTTAATTTCAATCTTCTGAAACATTTAATTTATTTTAATGAATATGTTACCTTTTCATTTAAATTTAGAGCTTTTCAATTTAGTTTTCCGTTCACGGCAATGCTTGGACGTATTGAAAAAGAAGATAATTAACTTCTAAAGAAATCAACTTTATCTCTTTCTAATCCCATTTTCTATTCTTTTTTCTGCCTGCCTTTCCCAAATTCTTAGATGCATATGTGACTTAGAAGTAATTATTATAGATTGTTGTATGGTTGGAGAAGTTTTTAAAAATATGTACGACCATTTATAATTGCTATAGATTGCTTACTGGACCAAAAACCATTTTGCCATAATGGGTTGGATACTCTTACGTTGAGTTGATTTAGCAAGTTTTTCTCCTCAACCCCATCTTAAGTGTCAGTAATTCTTTGTTTAGGGTTTAGGGACCCAAATTTCAGCTGGTCCTTTTTTTTGCATAGTTAGCACGAATTATCTTTTCATGGTGTAATATACGCGTTGTTGTACTTGTCTGGAATATGGAATGAAAATTAACTTCCTAATCCTAATATTAGTAGAGTATCTAGGATGGAAATCGTATTATTTTTTTATTTTTGACTAGGTAGAGATTACAGTAATTTTATTTTGACTAGGTACACATTACATTTACTTTACAAAATCCACTTCTACCTAGTAAATCTGTTCCAGCTATATATCTCCACCTTTCTCTTCTACAAACCATCCTCAGAGTTTCAGACTCGCACCTTTCTCCATCTCTCACACACAGACTTCTTGTATTGAAAGATAAGGGCATAACCCTAGAGATACAAAGGTCGTCTGTCTATTTGTTTGGAAAAAATTTTCACGACTTGCAGCAGTCTCTAATTTGTTCGGTGCAGCTCAGGAGTTCCTTTGCCTGTGCAAATGATGTCTGGCAAAAGTCATGCTCCTGAGTCGTGCCAAATGAATCAGAGCCTGCAGCGATTACCATCTCAACATCGTTGTGTAGTGGGATTCAGATGGATCCATTTACTGATGGTTTTATTAGTTTGTGATTTAGCGACTTTAATGATTGATTTATTATAACTTTGATGATGATCGAACAGCACTAGATCTGACCGATTTAATTAATGCGCACGTATTGGCTGGCTGCTCTTGGTGTACTTTATCAAGCTAAAGCTGATTTGGCAATTCCTGTTCATTTAAATGCATTAAAGAAAGACGAGGATTTTATAAAGTGGTAGTTTTAACTTTTAATTTACAACTTTCTTGAAACATTTGATCTATTTTAATGAATATGCTACTTGTTCTTTTAAATTTAGGGCTTTTCAATAAAGTGTGTGCATTTACTGAAAAAGAAGATAATTAACTTCTATAGAAATCAACTATATTTCTTTCTAATCCCAGTTTTTCTTTTTTTCCTGCCTGCCTTCGGTATATTCTTAGATTCTTCCGTGTCTTAAAAGAAATTATAGATTTTTGTAATCTTTGAAAAGTTTTTGAAAATACAGGAATAATAACATAAGACTTTTTGCCGCCCTTTGAGGGGTTTCCACGAATATTAATGGCGCTATCCTAATAACTCGAATCATTGGAATTCACTTTGCTTGTTTTCCGTTCTATTCTTCCCCGGTCTCGTCAATGACAGCACTCCGTATCCGTCATTATCTCCAACCATATATGCTATGACTTCTCCCTAGATCTCGATTTCTAGGCGGTCTCTTTCCCAACTCAAAAAGTTATAGAAGATGCACTTTTCACCTTTCTTTCTTCCTTTGGAAATAGAAAAGATCGAACTAATTTCTTTTAAGGAGCAATAAGCAAACTCGACTTGAACGTCACGTCTCCCGAAAAGCGGAAAAAAATAAGAGAACTAATAAACGAACTTTCAAAAACAAAGTTTTCTACTTGTGAAGCAAAGGAAGCTTTAGTCGGAAACTGTTCTCCATGTGCTTTGGGACTGCATAAATTCACTAATTCCCACAATAGTTAGTCAATCGGGAACACCTAAGTAACACTTGCATAGAAATTATAGATTGTTGTAGTCTTTGTAAAGTAAATGAAAATATGTATGGGTATTTATGATTGTTATAGATTGCATTCTTTAGCGGAAAACTTTGGCAAAATGGGTTGAATACTCTTACTAGTTTTTGTTGGATGGAGTAGGATACCATCTTTTCCTTCTATGTGTATACGCGCAGCGGAAACACAGGTTCGTGCATTTGGTGTTCAACCTGACATTTAACATTGATAAATCTTTTGGAAACATCAATCTATATCCCCCTTTTCAGTCTCAATATAGTTGAAGGATGGCTTTTTCTAGGGCTTTTTCGTTCTTGGTAGTAAATGGCAACGTGAAAGTGCAAATCGCATTTCACATCTCCAGTCATTTAGCTTGATTTTTGCATCACTGCATTTGATTTTGTCCATTTTAATGGTTGCAAATTTTGAAGAAAGATGTCCTGGCCAATAAAATTTTCATTTGTTTGTGTGGCTTAAAGCAATCTTTTTTTTTTTCCACATCTCCTCCTATTTGCTCTGTGTGCGTGTAAGAACTTTTATAGAATGTGGTCTGGTCGGTCTTATTATTTGTAAAATTTGGTCAAAATAACTTCTTTAGCTTTACAATTAATTCAGATTTAATTGTTGATAAAAAATAACTTGAATGATCTGCTGAGAAGTGGAGACATATATAGTTGGACTAGAACGGGGAAATATTTCTGCAAATAAGAATTAGGTCTCATAAATACTAACCCTTTCTTTGAACCTTGGTTGTATATAGTGTACAAAAGTACGTATTTCCTTTTCAATTTTGGTTTGAGGCAAAAAGTTCAACCTCGTGACCACGAGGTTTAAGGTTGTCTAATGCCAACTCTTGTTTTATCTTATTGTAATTCTATAGAGATAAGTGGTCAATCGGGCCAGGCTTGTTGCACAGAGGCCTAGTCCGAATTGGTCAAGAATCCGAAATGTTTCACATGGTCGATCCACACATGTTCATTCCAAATCATTCCTCATTGCTAATTTGAACAATATTCAACAGGGTGACCACTATATTAATCGCTATATTAATCGTCTCACCACCGAGATTCACCATGGCCAACCATGATATAAATTGGGTCTTTAACAGCCACAATTATCCTCCGAGGTCGACTTCAGCTCTAACCATCACAAGGCCACGAAGATTTGCTAAAGTTGATGTCATCATCAATTAAGTGTATAGAATAATTCTCAATTAAATCACAATGTCTGGCTAAAAGTTTCCAAATATAGGAGTCAAGTCACGCAGCTTCGAGAATAATGCCCAAAATATTAAACGTCGAGCTAGTTGAGCTCATCCCCATCAATTAGCGACCTATTTTTCTGGTAAGAGTTATACACCCATGTCGTTCGGTGCAGTGTTCGTTCAAGTGAATAGATTCCTTCCCTCCGCCACAACCGTGATAATTTTGAGGTCCTATGCGACTCATTAATGAGACCCTTAAAACAGGGGCGGACACAGGGGGGTCCTAGGGGGCACGTGCCCCCCACAAATATTGATTTTTTTTTTTTTTTTTTAATTCGTGTTTGGTACGATTGAAATCTAAATTTTAATCTAAATCAAAGTTAACAATTAATTTTAATAATATATTTCATGGAATTCATAACTTTTTTAACTTTTATTAAAATTTACTAAAAATTTGATTTTAATTTCCACCAAACATGGGCAAAATCACAATAAATTTGAATTTCGATAACATGCTAATTTTAAAAATTCTCCGACGATTGTACGCTAAT
>CAIGRF010245581.1:6370-21070 GCA_903798235.1 Fraxinus ornus
AAAAAAAAAAAAAAATTTGACCACAAATTTTCAATCAAAATATATTTTACACAAAAAAATTAGGCTCAAACATACTCATAATATATGCATATATCAGTATTTACTGGTTTGTGAAAAAAGTGTGGACGTATTGAAATTTAAATATTGTAATGATTTTAATTTAATACAAAAGAAAATCGATCATTAAAGCCTTTAAACAATGATAGAATTCTTTGATTAAAAATAGTGAAATTTTGAGTGTGAAGAAGCGATGGTCATGGAGAGGACAAGTGGGCTACGAAAGTAGAGGCGAGTGGACCTTTGTTGCTTCGCCTTCCCGCCAAAGGTGGAAATGTGGAGCCCGTAGGCCACGACAAAATGCAGGGTACATGCCAAAGGATGGATGGACACGTTTTCAACTAATGGAAATGTATTTTCCTAGTTGTTGGGTGGCAATTGTTGACGGACATTTCCAATAATTTAACTAATTGACACACTATTATAGACTGGGCCACACCACCATTTTTGGGCGGCTCGCATTGAGTCCGCATGATATGTAACATGGTCCCTAACTAGTAGATCAAATGAAAATAATTCTAAAATTTTAAATGATCACTTTAGACCATTGATTTTTAACAACATTTTTTAAGTTAATGGCACAATTTTCACACATCATCGCAACATCATCTATGATATTATTCAGGAATGTACATGTGTTTAAAATGATAAGGTAATGAATAATACCTTACGTTGAATGAAAGTTGATGTAGTCATTTTTTGATCAGCCCCGAACAACAATGTCTGAAATTGTTTCATGTCATCTTAGGGGTTTTCCCAAGGTGTCATCCTCGGGTTCCCTTGTCGGGCTTAATTTCCGCATGTGACGATTCCAAGTCACCTCGAATTTTTATCTTTATCCCTTTCTCTATTTCAAAAGACACACTCTATTAGAACTCTACTTCCATCTTCAAACTTACCCAACTCCGATAAGATTGGATTCTAACTAACTTATAACTTCTACTCATATTGAAATACTCAAGTCTTTTATATCTCTTAAACATATAAGGTTTCAAATATCCTTATCATATCAAAAGTGTGTTACTTACCTTGTAAATACAAGTTCTAATTCATTATTCGGGGTATGTATTTACATTCGATTTATAACCTTATGTTTATACTTCTCTCTTTTGCTAACTTAAGCATCAGAAAAGCGACATATCGACGTATTTATTTCAGGTATTGAAAATCAGTTCGTACGGTATTCAATAATCAAGTTCAAGATCTAGCATGTATAGATTTTTGGTAACATCAAAAATCCTTAAATGACAAATTCCTACTATTTTCGACCACTTATGATGATGGTTGAATATTCAATAATTATGCAAAAATATTCTTCCATTTTCCACTTCGTGTCCTTTTCCATCCACGTGTTAAGCACATATTCATTGTCTTTGTATAATTTGCAAGTAAGGTGCTAGCAATTGCAATACATATGACGTTAAGGGTCCGTTTGATTGACAAAGATGGAAAGACTTTTTAATTCCATGTAAGTTGTAAAATAAAAACTCGTGTACCCCATAAGAATATATTTTTCATGAAATTGACAAAAAATAAATTTAAAATAATTGTACCTTGAAATTCGAACTTCATTTTCTTTTTGTATCAAATAGTTAAAGTAAAAATTGAATTCCTCAAACGTGACATTTTACATGGAATTTAAACCAATCATAAGGGCGGTGTTTTGTGCAAGATTTTCCACTGATAGGACGTGTCACTGATGATTGTTGACGTGGTGGCATGTGACGGGTTGAAAAGTCAGCACAGCTTACAATGTGGAGTGTTATTTCATCTCCAGTTTGGTGTAAACTAAAATTAAATTTTTAATAAATTAAAAAAAAATTGATTAAATGTTGAGATTTTTTAAACACATTAGCAAAATTAATTATTAACTTTAACTTAAATTAGTATCGAACAAAATTTAGATTCGACCAATCTGTTTCACTCTCACCAAATCACACCACATCAATCGGTCAAATCTTCCATAACCAATGGTTACTACTTTCTACACTTAAATCTGATGGTCAATTTCTTATTTTTGTTAACAAATTTAAATCTCCCCATTCAATTTCTCTTTTCTATTTTCAATCTTTACGATTGTGTTATTAACTTATTTTCTAGTGAAACAGTATCACTATAATTTATTATAATAAATCATAGTTTAGAGCGTCTTTGATGAATATTATTGAAGAAAGAATGTATTTTAAATAGTGATATGATGAGAAATACGTGGTTAAAAAATAAGAAAAATTTATTAATGTGATGAAAAAATATTATTTTATTAAAAATGAATTTTGAAAGAATATTTGCCAAACGGGGGACTTAATATGTTGACAAATGGTAAACCACTAAACATTATCTACTTAAAAAACCTCAACTCGAGCTATTAGGTTGCAAGAGCTAAGAGTACAAAGCAATCAATGTTGACATGACGATTCATAAACTCTCTAACTAAATCCGTAGAGATTAAAATCAAATTTTTAATAAAAATTGATGAAATGTGTGGTAAAAATTAATTGTTAACTTTGATTTAAAATTTTAATTGAGTTTTAGTCCAAACTAAACGAGGGCTAAGAAGTCCAGCCTCACCATTACATTTTCTATCAAATGCATTTGTAATACTTATTTTTACAACAATAAAAAAAGATAACTTATGTTACGTCTCGTCCAACGAGACAATCACGTAACAATCAGTTAAGAAAGAATTACGATGGCACGCAAAACCTCCACTTCACGTCACCCCGTCCTCCCAAACTCAGGCCGAAGCAATCAAGCAAAAGAGTGAGGTAATTAAGCCACTTCATTGAAGCGACATCACTTCATCCACAACACATGATCGAGAAGAGGCGCCGCGAATGGCTGTAGTGCATTTTCGAATCAATGAGCCTCAGCTTCACGAACATCACTTCGCCCAATAAATCTTCGGTAAAAAGATATTTTGTATGGCTTATAGATTTTGACAATTTTGGAGCAGGCACTTCAGAGTATACTTATTTTAAGATAACGACATATGACATATTCAAGTCATTTAAAACACAATTAGTGTCTCCAAAAGGTGATGCAATTTCATACATCCACGATATATTGCAAAACAAAATGGTATTTTATCTTGCAACCCGAATCCACTCATCGTCTCTTCCACACCCAAAAACATATTTCACCGACGATTGACATGAACTTCGTACTGCTCGCGACTGCTTTTCCCACTATCAGAGATACAACCACATACACCAATGCTTTGTCCAAATGTACATGCAACTTACACGTGAATGAGAGTAGAATCGAGAACTGTTAACCACATATCTCACTAAATTTCGAGGTCAACAACTTATATTGTCACGGAGGGATCCATACCCTCTGCATTTAATTTAGGGGGTTGTTTGGCCCCCATTTTGAAGAAATTATAAATTTTGGAATAATGATTGATGGGAGAATGTGTGGTTGAAAAATAATGAAAGTTTTAGATTTGTGAGTAATATGATTAAAATTAAGAAAAAAAATTAATGGGGGGGCAAACACTAGCTTAGATTGGGATATAAAATAAACAGAAGACAACATGTATTCCGATTCAAGTTGCCGTGCCCTGGCCTCACTCCATGTCACTATTTTGTCTTTGTCCCTCCTCTTTCTTTCTTAATGCGAATATAATTTAAAACTTGCTCGTAACTAAGTTTCCGTTTGACAAAAATGATAAATTATTTAATAAATGACCAAATGTCAATCTATTACAACTAATCACTCACTTATATTTATTTATAAATTTCAATCGATTACAACTAATCGCTCACTTCTATTTTTATGGTAGATCTATTATTTAATTAAATTAAATAATAGAATCCGTATATTCAAGTTTTAATAATTTGTTAATCGCAAGGAATTGTGATTGTGAAATACAAATAACATATGATTGAATCTTTAATCATCCGTGGTCATGAACAATAACAAGATATGAATATCGTTATTACGGATAAACCATGACATGTGACATTTCTTACTTATGAAGTAAGTAGTTGATCTCACAAGTTAAAGTGTGGTGACACTTAAATGAACATGTGAATGTTTTGTTATAAAACAAAATATTGAAGACCCGTCGAGAAAATTCCACGTGGATCACTATCGAGTGTCTGTAATTAATCTCTAACGTTCAATGGTAGAATTAGTTCTTCGAGTTGAGGTCATCATAGTGCCTTAAATGAAGACGGTCATACTTTGGTGGTATTGGATGTTGCTCTATCAAGGGTTGCTAATACGAAATCGTTCAAGTATGTCAAGAATCATATGAAGGCTGCGAACGATTAATAGATAATTCGTCAATCTTAGATATTAAGGAATTATATTAAGGAATTATGATTTACATTTTATTCAATTAAGCTGAAAACGAAATCTTTAGTCAGTGTGTACTCATAATCGAAAAAGAGTTTTCGACTTACATTAACTTAAGATGAAAGATATGATCGAGAACCTAATGAGTTACATATAAAAAGAGAACTAGAATAATGAGATTCACCAATTAATTAATTAACAAGTGTTTAATAATTAATTTATTAGGTTGTTTGTTAACAGGCCCGAATTAAATAATTAGATTAATTAATTCATAGACCAAATTTAATTAATTAGATTTATTAAATACTAGATCGCGTTAAATTTAAGATACTGGTCAAGCATACTTGTACTTATATTAACAAGCTATTAGGGTTTCAGAAAAAAATACAATTCAGTATCTTGCTAGCACGAGAAATGAGAAACTCTAATTCTCTCATTTTTGTTCCCTGTGTAAATTTTCATTGGAGGCTGGACAATTAGACAATTGTAGATTTTAGATCGTGATTGTTCGAGTTCCAAAATTGGCAAAAAAGTTCGTAGAATCTACCAAATATATAATTCATATCACAGTTTCTATCTAAACACAAAGCACATCTGTGGTGGGAATTGAAATTATTTTTATTTTTCGCTGTTCATGAGTAAATTCCTAACAACATCGTTGCAAATTCAAAATGTAAAGATAACTGTGTTGGCCTGTTTGTTAAAATCATTTTAAATAAAGAAATTTGTCCTTTCTTTGATAGTTAATGTTTTTAGATAAATCAAAGTCAAATAGAGTTTCAATTCTTAGCACTATTTATTTATGTAAATTGCTAAAAAATACATCCTTGATAAAAAGGTGGTTATATTGATATTAGGAATAAACTATTTGTACATAAATATTTACCTAATGTTTGACATAATTGACAAATGGCTCCCCCTATTGGGGGGCGCCTGAAATGATTAGGTAAGAAATTTGGTACATGAAACATCACTCTTGATATTATATTTTTTTATACATGCACCACATTTTAATTGTACTAAAAGCCTCTAAAATAGACATCAATGATAGTGTCATCTCTGCTCGCACACATGGAAGAAAGTGCTATGCTAGTGAAATCGATCCATTCACTTGCAATTGTTTCAACCAAGGCAAAGCACTCTTCTTCTCGAATTATTTTTGTATGCACTCTCGCTTTAAGTTAAGTAGCCAACCTCTATGTAAAAAAGTTTATTTAATCTTGTACTATGATGGTTCTAATCGAAAATTCTATTATTGGGTTCTTTAAAATGAGGGAATATTTAGTCGATTTTTTTTTCTTATACAAAATACAAAAAATAAATAAGTCTTTTAACTCAATTTTAACGAAATTTTTAGGATGGAAATCATCATCAAACCTCTACCAACACAGTCCACTCCATTTGTTAGAACAACTTTCATTGAGTCTCTTCACCTATCCTTTTTTCTTTTTGAACCCTTGTCCTGGGAAAACAAGATTTGGCTCAGGATTGCCTATTAAGAACAAAATGTGTTAGTTAAGTTAATTTCACTTATGAAAAATTGAATATGATGGTCCATTATTTGTAACTATTTTTTCTAGATCTAAACCAAAAATAGCATTTCAGGGTTAGAAATGATCAACTAATGAAGAAAGAAGTTTTCAAAAGGAATGCATTTTATTTTTCCATTTTGTCTTGTTTTATTGGCCTTTTTGTGGACAATGTTTCTCATTTTAGATAATGAAAGCATTTTAGAACTACGAACACAAAGAGTACAACCTCTTTGGTGCCATGGATGCATGAATATGGAAGAATTTCCTTCTTCTATAGTTAGAAGTGTTCATTCGTGTCATCTCATATGTTATTCGGTTAGAACTTAGAAATATAAATAGAAGGAAATGAGACGATGATGGCAACAATACATTATTTCTCGGCTTCTCACCCATAAAAAAGAAAGGAAATGAATGGATACTTGATCAAAGTATGCTTAAAGATAGCATTATTGCATTGCAAAAACTACATAATCAATAACATAAATTTTCTTGGCTTGATTACATGAAAAGGGACGAATATAACTTGATCTCATCTCCTCTCCATTTCGAATCTTGATTGACATTTGATGTCAAAAAACAACTGACAATGTAAAATCGTAACGATGATGTTTCCTCAACCTTTGATTCCCATTTTCCAGGATATAGAAAAATTCTTCCCAACAGGCAATTCCAAGCCTTTAACATCCACCATCACACTCCTCATTTTATCGCTACCCTCTTCGAGTTTATCTGGATACTTGTGTTCTGCTGTGATAAATTCTACCCTGGAGATATCATCGACTGGATTTCCATCAATTTTGATTTCAAGGGCACCTCCGTTTCCTTTCAAACCCAGTACTGTTACCTTTTCAATGATCCAACCCTTGTCCAATGCAAACTTGTTCTCTTGAACATCTGACCACACCTTCACCATTCCCTTGCTGACTGTGGCATGGAAATCGACATATGTTGAATAACCATTTCCGAGTTTCATTTCTGGGAGCTCGTCCTCATCGAGGAATAGATTCCCTTTGGCTTCTCCTGAAGTTGTTCCAAGTGGGAAGGTCACTACGAGGGTAAAAGGAGTCATTCTTGCTTCTTTAGATATCAATCCACCCTGCTGCATTGGGATTATGGCATTTTGGTACAAATGCACATTGATAACATGAAGAGGAGCATCAAGTGAGAGGAAATGTGATTCTTTTGATACAATGACTTGTGTCATATCAAATATGTTGTACCAACTCCCCGGGGGAAAGAGCACTTTGACCTCACTTTTGCCCTTCGTTAGCACGGGAGACACCATTAGACTGCTGCCAAGCAGGAATTGGGTGCTCAATCCATAACATCTCGTCTCATTAGTAAAAGTAAAGAATAGTGGTCGAGCAATTGGTGCCCCTGTAGTGTGTGCCTCGTAGTTCAGAGTGTATAGATATGGAAGAAGCTTATATCTCATTCCTAAAGCATTTCTAGCAGAAATAGCCACTGATTTCCACTGATAAAGCTCCTGCCTCGGAGAATAATAATTTGCATGATCCCTCGAGAAGGGGTAGAATGCGCCCAATTCAATCCAACGGTTGCAGAGTTCTTCTGTAGGTGCAGGATAGAATCCACATATATCCGAACCAACCATAGGAACCCCAAAGATTCCAAAATTCAGCATTGTAGAAATTGAATACTTCAAATCCTTCCATGTTCCCTTATTATCCCCCGTCCAGTGTGCAGCATAGTGGCCTGAACCAACAAATGTGGATCGTGATAATATAAATGGACGCTTCCCCTGTAGCCCTTGAAGAGCTTTATGCGTTGCAACTGATTGTGAAAAACCATAAATACTATGGGCATCATATTCTAGTACACCATTATAGTGATAGGCGCTAGTGGCTATGGTTTTGTACCCAATTGGTGCCTGTATTCCAGAAGCATTTATCTTGTAAGGGGGATCGTCCCATTTGGTTGCTGTTACATTCTTGCAGTCGAGGCAGCAGATCCAACCAGGACCAGTTCCATTGGGACAAATCCTGCCCTCCGGGAGTGTACAAAGACCAGTGCAGAAGTTAGACGCTTCGTTCATGTCAATCCATAGACCATCCACGGGTACAAGTTCATGGAAGCGACGGATTTCATCACCCCACCATTCAACAGTTTTTGGGTTAAGATAGTCCGGGAAGTTAAGTGCTCCTGGCCAGACTTGGGCTAGGTACGGCTTACCTTCATACTTAATGAAGACATCATTGGCTAGGCCCCTTTGGTAGACTCCATAACTCTTGTTGACGCCAATTCCTGGATCTATGATGACAATGTACTTCATTCCTCGAGCATGAATTTTTTCTAAGAACGCCAACAACTTTGGACGAGGGTAGTTGGTTGGGTTAAGGGTGAAATCCTTGTGTCCATCCATGTGATCATCATCGTTCCATATAACATCAAGTGGAATCTTGGCCTTCTTATAACTCTCAACCACGTCTTCCACTACTGATAAATTATGGTAACCCCATCTGCATTGATGGAAACCTGTGGCATCATAAAAGAAAATCTAGATATTAATTCGGAAATGGTATCAAAAGTTCCAACTGAGCCATTGGAACACCAGAGACAATAGTCCATATAAAGCACAATACATTTTAGTCCCCAGGAACAATTACCAGCAGCTAAGTATGAAATAAAATAAGAGGAGCACTATATACATGTCCTTTGAATCTTTTGGTAGATTGTATATAAAAATACATTGTGTTGAATTCTTATAACTTAGATTACTAATAATAAATTCAATTGCTAGCCCGAAAAATATGACTCATTGTAACAACACCAACCTCCATACGTAGACTAAGAAATATTAGCCGCTTAAAATTGAGCTCGAAAATATAATTGCCGGCAGTGAAGACCCTATGGGTGTAATTATAAAGGGAGGACCGAAAGTAGCTGTAAGTAAGATCAGGGATTGATTGCTGTTCGAGCACACCTCATGTTGGGAAATAAATGGTCATAAGGAAAATGAAATATGCAGGGTTCCAGTGGAAGAGCTACTTTGGTGGTCCAGTTGTTGCTTTCTTCTAGGAGGGGATTAATTGGGCTAAAAGATGCCAACTCCAGCAGTTTTCGGATTTCTTAAGTAGTTAGATGCTGGACCATCTTGATAGCTTTATACAAGATATGAACTAGTTATTGTGTCGCGTTAGCCCTGTTCACTTTACATCTTTAGTGTCTATTAACATCAACCAAAGGTAAGTGACCTCTTGCTTCAAAGAAAGAACAAAACATTAACTTTTGAAGCTTGATTTTCAAACAAATGACGAGATATTGGCCAAAAGATTTTTGAGATGGTCACATACTACAGAAAAAGAAGTTCCAACTATTAGAGATTGAAAGGGAAATGTGGAAAGACAGACTTCATTTGAGAAGAAAGCAGAAATTGTTGGACCAACCCAGCAACCTACGTTTATCTCTATTACAGACATCAAGAAATGTGTTTTCACAAAACGCCATACATAAGCAATCCCACTCCCATATGCCTCCCCAATAAGACCAACTCAATCATAGATCAATATACTTTTACTTCAAAATTCAAAAAACAAATCTAGGAATAAAGAAATATCCTACATAGATGTTTGGCCAAAATATCCTAAACATCACCATTTCATGGTATTTTTATGTCTTTGGCTAAACTCAACAAAGAAAAAGAAGTAAAAGTTACTTTTAAGTTTTTTTTCTACAAACATAATTTTAAAGTTATCCTTCCGTACTTGATTTTCTAGAAATTAAGCCCTTTAAATTTAGCCAAACATGCTCTGATGGGGTGATTAATCTCAAGGAAAAAACCAAAAGATTTGAAACCAAAAAAAAAAAAAAATGTATTTCTTGTGTGAATTAATAGGATCATAATTCATTATGACAGAACTTAATATCTAAATAAATGTGAGCCATAATCTGAGAGAAGCTTCATGAACTTTGCTTCGTCTACCAATAAGATGCTTGAATGTGACCTATACTACGCTGAGAGGTCTAAAAGGAGTATCTGATTATTATCTAGATACATTATATCCTATTTTATTTCAATTTTTTAAAAACTCATTTTCAAACACAAATTCTTTCAATAAAATAGTACTTTTTAATCACACACTGTTCAAAAAATTCACTATTAAAAAATCTATTTCTCCAAAAAAAATAGGGCTCAAACATAGCATATATCTTATGTGTCAACCTTTATCATTTTTGACATAGAAGAACTTAAGTATCTTTACCTACCAAATTTGCAAATTCCTACCAAAATAAATGAAAAAAACATGTAACTTTATCATTTTTTCACATAAAAGAACTTAAATATCTATACCTACCATTATAATGAGCAAATGCTAACCAAAATAAAAGGTGAAAAGAGAGTTAAAAACATACCAAAAGCCCAGTAGGGCATTGCAGCTGGCCTCCCTATGAAAGCTGTATACTGATCAACAACAGAGAGGGGTGTAGGACCAGAGAAGAATGAAAAGTCAAAAACACCCCCAATCACTTTATATGTCAAAGAATTCTCTCTGTAAAACACATCCATCCCATTACTGTTCAACAACAGAACTGCATGAGCAGAGGCCTCACCATTCGCATTCCTCAGGTCCATGTACACCGGATGGGACCCATATAAATCAGCATTAAGATTAATGGCTGAGATGTCAGTAGTGTACAAAGTGTAAGGATCATTTGGATACAGTTTGATCCCATGGGGCTGTGTGTTTTCTCCCAAACCATACAGTGAAGCATCTTTAGGCAATTTTGTGGAAATCTCAAGATACTGATCTTTAAACACCAAATCACTATAAGGGTCGGATTCTTCTGATCTAGAATCAAAAAGGGTCTGACCGTTTGATTTTCTTTTTACAGAAAAAGTAAAAGGATCTGTTGTGTAGGTGAATATTAGCTCACTTCCTGCATATTCTTTAGCTTTTGTTGTGTAAGAATTCTTTAGAGATGTACCAGATGTTTGTTTCACTGCGGGAGGCTTTTCTCTTGGTAAAAGATTGTAGGGAACCTCCCATCTTTGCTTTTTTGCATCAGTAATGTGAACCCTTAAACGGGTAACCGTTTCATGCCTGAAAAACTCAAAAGAAAATTTAAAAAGTCAAAAAAGACATGGTTTGGTTCTCTAGCAACAAAAAATGAATGTTGTGGGATTGAGTAAAACTTACTTAACATAGAGCTGCAGGAGAGGAATATCAGAGCCATATATATTATTATTCTGCTTGACTTGAAGAAGCCCTACAAGGCCACCACTGGGGGCATTTTCTATTGAAATCAAACGGTAGCCTTTGCCAATTTTTGCTGAAGTGCTGATGGCTACATCAATTCCAAGAATGCACAGAATCAAGAACACTAGCAAAATTCTACAAGAAAACATGATAGGGAAGAGGAGACACTTGGCTAATGGCTAATGACCCTTCTTGGGGAGTTGGATTTATATTAGCAGAGAGTGGCACAGAGGTATAGGATACGTATGATGTGGATGAATTCTTGAATTGCATGTGACTATGGTGTTTATTTGGGTCCCATTTTTTCTGCGTTTCTTAAGTTTTTTTTTTTTGTCATAATTTTGACTCTCTTATAATGATAAGTCTTAATTTATTACTTATTTGTGAATACCAATCACACATGTCTTGTTTGGGTTGGATTAAAACTTAATTTTAATCTAAGTCAAAGTCAAACAATCAATATTAACCATAATTTTAATAGGTCTCACATCTTTTCAACCACACATTTCAAAAACTTCTATAACAATTCACTAAAAATCTAATTTTAATCTCCACCAAACGCTCTCACAATCAATTTCTTATGGCAACATAAGAAAGGAGAATAGTCGGAAGAGACCAACTAGTTCGACTAGCAAAATGTAAAGTTGAGTTGTGGCTCCATGAGTGTTCCTTTTAGTTAGTTTATCGAATTAACTTTTTTCTTATTATATGATTATATCATTCTCTTGACCGACTAACTTATCGTTTCTTAGCCTTCTAAAATTAGACAGGACCTAATACGTTCTTGTAGGACGCATAAATTTTAATTATAAAGTTTAGAAAAACAAAATAAAATAATGCACAAAATGACATTTTTACCCTTCCGATAACTAGGTGACAAGCATGTGGAGAGAAAAATGTTTGTGAAGAAAACGAAGTGTGGACACAATCACGATTTGATTGGGTTTGTCTCATTAATGATTGTATTATGCACTTTATTTATATATTTTATTGGGTACGTGTAACATTATTGGATTAGTATTAGAACGTGTTCGGTAAATGTTAAAATTCAATTAAAATTGAAAATATAGTCGTTATTGGATCTCACTCATTTAATAAAAGTCAACAATAACGATTAATTTTTCAATTTTAATCCGATTTTAATCTCTACCAAACGAGCTCTTAATAAAATAAAGAGGCCACAATTCCAAAATGTGTTTCGATTTAATTGGACCTTCATTTTAAGTATTAATAAAGCAAAGAGTGGATTTATTTCCCAAGCTGCAATTCCAATTAATTATTTCAGATAGGGAGAGGCCGACTTGTTTGATTTGGGAGAGGCCGACTTGTTTGATTTGGGAGATAGACTAAAATTTTATTTGTTGAATGCCATTCATCTGGTTTTCATTTAACGAGTCAAATTTTAGTGTAATTCGATTTTATTTTATTTATTTATTTATTTAGGAGTAGTACTGAATTGAACAAGATATATTCAATCCTTATCTCGAGTGTTTCGTATTTTGTTTCGCAAGTATATTTGACTCAAACGATTTTAAGTTCGGGAAAAGAAGAAATTGTTCTATTTAAATAAATAAAAATAAACAATTTGTAAAATTAAGATTTTTAATTCAAGTTGTAAATACTAAAATCTAGTTAATTTAACAATTTGTCTCAATTATTCGTTTCAAACAGATTTCGCTAGTTAGTCGGAACTTCTTTTATGTTACTACTTGCTCACCGAAGTTTAAAAACTTACTCACCGCTCAATCATATTTGAAAAAGATTACCAATCCATCACTCATACAAACATGCAGCGGCGCCTATTGCACCTGCAGGTTCGGCACTTGTCGTCGCTTGTCACCTGTAGCAGTTGTGCCGCTCGTCGTCTATCTTAACAATGATCTTCTCAGCAACGCAAGGAAGAATTTGGGGGTGGTGATTTACGAATTTCCATGAGAAGGCTATTGTGCGTGCACGCGACACAATTGCTAGTGACTAGTGTGGAAATGCAAGTAGTTCTTGTCGCTCCTCCTTCTTTTGGTAACAACAGTTCTTGTGGTGGTACATCCTCTGTTGATTATCGATCTGGTCGTGACCTTTGCTATTTTTTTCTCAATTGGAGTTTTGCTGTGACTTTTTCTCAATGAGTATGACAGTGATGAATGTAATCCAATTGTTGATCGTCGATGTGATCGCTACCTTTGCTATCCTTTCTCAGTATTTTGCAGAGACTTTTTCTTAGTTGGCCGACATCAATGACTACTTAGCTGGAGTTTCTTAGTTGTTTTTGTTGGTGGTGGTTAGTGATTTTTGTTGGTGATTGTTGGTGGGAACTAAAACTGATGATTTTCCCTCTATTCTGTTGGTTTTTGTTGGTTGTTGGAGTGGTGGTGGGGGTTGGTGGTGGTTTGCAAATGGTGGTGATGGTGCATGTAGTTGTGGTACTAGCGGTGATTGTGAGGTGGGGCGGAGTTCGGTTGGTGTCGATGATAGGGTGCGTGAAAAGTATTCGTGACCAATTATTCGGGTGATTGTGAACAATAAATTGTTTAATTTGTGATCAATAATAATATGTACGTGATATAATATATAATTTTGTGATCAATAAATAATATGTAATCTAAAAAAATGTGAGAATGCGACTAAATTTATAATCGTGACTCACAATATGTTAAGTTGTGATCAATTAATTTGATAATTTGTCATCGAGAAATAACTTATAACTAATTAATTTGATAATTTGTGACCGTGAAATATGACCTATAAAATTTGTAATTTGTGATCGAAAAATAATGTTTGACCTATTAATTTGATAATTTATGACTTATAAATAAATTGTAAGCTATAAAATTTGTGATTTGTGATCGAGAAATAATTAGTGATCATTAGTTTGGTAATTTATGATCGATAAATAAATTGTGAGCTATAAAATTTGTGATTTGCGATTGTAACATTCTGTAATTGTGACTAGTACGTAACGGTATAATATTGTGACTTCAATATATTTAATTATGACCTGATTTTTGAAATAATAAAACTATTTTCTTTTTTATTTTGAAATTGTATTTATGAACCACATTATATATGTATTGTTCCCCTCGGAATATTGGGTATGATATTAGGCAAGCCATGACACGTTGGTTAGCCCATGTCTCGAACGAGCTTTGGCTTAGGAAAGTTTCGAGCTATGCTTTTCATGGACTGGTTTAACATGTTTGGAGTGCTTGTCCATCTTTATATCACTATTTTAATTTTTTACTTCGAGTTGAGATTGTTGTCTCGAATTTATTGTTCTCTAGGTGTAATGTATCAAGCCGTTAAAATAGTTCTGCATATAATTTAAATTTTTTTTCTTATTTTTAATCACACATTCTTAAAAAAATCAATTTTTATAAAATCTATTCTCACAAAATGGAGCTCAAACAAGAACTTAGTTTGTATTTCATCCATACTACCCATTTATATAGTGATCTTTTGTAGGGATTTTTCAAGAATTTGAATAGTGATTTCAGTGTATTTAGAAAAATAAATTTATTTGTCTACAATAATAATTTCTTGAAGGGCAGAAAAGTTGCTAGTCGTTGATTGAATGAAATAAATAAAACAAGTTTAGA
>CAIGRF010245602.1:0-15651 GCA_903798235.1 Fraxinus ornus
CAAAGCTTGACAAAGACGATCAAGGAATCTCCATTGACGTCACCAAATATCGAGATATAATCGGACCTCTTCTTTCCTTGACTCCAAGTAGGCCTGACATTATGTTTAGTGTATGCTTGTGAGCTCGTTTTCAATCAAATCCTAAGGAATCCCATCTTAAAGTTGTGAAAAGAATTTTTAGATATTTTAGTGCGACTCGAACCTTAGGACTTTGGTATCAAAAAACACTCACAATGATTTACTTAACTTTTTGGACGCCGATTGGGCCGGATGTCAAATTGATTGTAAAAGCACTAGTGGAGCTTGTCACTTTCTAGGCTTTGCTCTAGTGTCATGGTTTAGTAAGAAACAAAATTCGGTAGCATTATCTACGGTCGAGGCCGAATATATCTCGGCAGCAAGTTGTTGTGTACAAATACTTTGAATGAAACAAACTTTGAATGATTATCGCTTATCCTATGATCATGTTCATATTATGTGTGATAATACTAGCGCCATTAACTTGTCCAAAAATCCCGTTTTGCACTCTCGAACAAAACATATTGAAATACGACATTATTTTCTTAGGGATCATGTTCAAAAAGGAGAAATTTTGCTTAAATTCATCGATACGGAAAATCAATTGGCCAACATTTTCACTAAGCCTCTCGCTCTAGCCCGATTCTCACATATTAGAAGAGGACTAGATATTATTGATGAAATTGATGTGCAGATTTGAACAAAAATCTTCAAATTTTTCAAAAATAGGCCATCCGGACGAAACCTCAGTTCGTCCGAACGTCCGGACATCACTGTCCGGTGTCATCCGGACGTCCGGATCGTCGGATCTGAGACCTTTAACATCAATTTTTTTTTTCTTCTTCCCATTTCTTCATCACTAGCAAGGCCTTTTTCACTCTCTAACCATGCTCAGATCATTACGTTGGATCGAACCTCCATATTATATCGTTGGCACTTTCGAACCATTTTATTTAACATTATACTTTGTGCAAGCATATATTATTTCATATTCGTACTTATTTGTGTTTAATTGATTTGTTTATCATTTGTGTGATCATTGGAATACAATCTTGAGTAGTTGACGAAAAAGTTTTAAAAACCAATTCACCCTCCTCTTGGTTAGCCAATCTTGGGCTTTCAAAGATGTCGTTCTTCATTGAAGGAGATGAAAGACATATTAATGAACAAGATGTAGAACTTACCAACGGAAATTGTTAGCCTATGACCTTGTCGTAAAGTGGCACTCCTTAACAACCGACAATCGTGAGCAGATCCCTCCCAACCGACAAGCACATACGTGAACTTCATATCAAATGTGCAACTGACCAAAACATTCTGAGTTATCATTTGCTTCCTATTGCGATACCTCGCTTGTTCCTGTACGGGAACATTTGCAGGAATGTGCGTACCATTGATTGCCTCCACACAATGCTAATACAGAAACAAAAGTTATGTTATAGAAGGAAGAGCGATACCGAAGGAAAACTGTACGAATTTAAATATTACTACCTAACCTAAAAATATTGGAACCATGGGCTCACCTTATCCTTCTCGTACGGTGAGTTATGAACAATGGCATTGTTCAAAACATCCCTGTACAATCCAAGGCAAGCCTGTAGAACTCTATGGAAGTAGTAACTCACTGTCTGCCCAGATCTAAAGAACGTAAAACTGCCAGTTCGATTACGGTGATCATGACCTACGGTGTTGAGAAATAAAGCCGCTTGTTTCTCTACTTTGACTGATCTATTGTCCACCAAACCATATGTTCGTAAATGGGCACATAATCTTTGAAACAAATCTATCTTCGTCCTAAGTAGATAATGACAAATTCTATCACTAGTACCGAACATCCGTGTAAATGTCATTTCTCTTTCAGTGTCCCAGTTTCTACGTGGGGCTCTGGGGAATTGTTGATTACGACGCCTGATTGAATTATATATTACAATTGCTTGTATGACCATCATCCAAAATAGACTAAATTGTTGTTGTTCGCGACGATGTTGGTTTGTTTAGGTATCCATGGCACTTACAACAATGTTCAAAAAGTGTCAACGTGATGTAAATACTTGTTTATCGAGAAATGAGAAAAACCAAAAGCCTACAACATTGGATTAAATAATGCAAAAAAAAAAAATGACAATGAAATCATAGTATCATGAAAATATATACTTCTACTTGACTAAGACAGAAAGCATCTAACTAATCCCACAACCGGAAGACCAAGTGAAGCTAGCAATATGAAATGTCAATGTAATACTAGTAATCACATTCATACATCCAATAGTTCTCAATTTGTTTCTTTTGTGTTCTTATGTATTTCAAAGTGCCTAGCAGAAATGTTTTGACGGGGTATATAAACTTAATATGTAGACTTCACTTCTGCTTGAATTTCGACTGATCTACATTGGTTAACTTGAAGTGCTACAGATTTGAAAGCAAAGTGCCTAGCAGAAATGTTTTGACGGGGTATATAAACTTAATATGTAGACTTCACTTCTGCTTGAATTTCGACTGATCTACATTGGTTAACTTGAAGTGCTACAGATTTGAAAGCAAAAGATTACTTAAGAACATGTTCAGAATGGAAATTTCACAATAAGAACGAGTTTATCACATGTAGATTTCAATGTAGAACCAAGAAACAACTTATCGTGAACCTTGTATCATTACGAATTTTAGCCCTTAATATTAAACATGGTACATATGTGTTTAACCACTCACTCAGCTGATCTCTCCAAACAGCCAAAGAAGATATTGATGCATTCTTAGACAAATGTAAAAGGGTCTTTCTTGTTTGGTTTTCTCTACTTTTCTACAGAGAGTACTTCCGATTCTGGGTTCGTTGTCTTGCAGTCGAAGTGCTGCTTCTGCAAGTGTCTGATCGTTGTATCTTGGGAGACGAATTACCACATACCGTAAGCACCGTGTGACGGGGTAAAAACGTCTTAAGGACAGAGAGCCTAGTTCTCGCCTCGATCATCCTATTCCGAAATCTGGATTCATTTCTGCATTCNTCTTGCTGTTTATACATTTCACTCTTACTGTTTATTCTGAAATTTTATTTACTGCAAATCCAATTCTAAAAAATATATTTTCTGAAAGTCATATTCTGGAAACTTATTTACTGCAACAAATATTTTTTGACAACAAGATTAAGAGCAAGAATTAAGGAAATCAAGTAGCTGCTACGTTAATCAGCAATAAAGACGGTCCTAATTCATTCTCTGGGCCGCATTCACCTTTTTTTGCTTTTCTTTTTATGCGATTCACCCTAAAAGATGATACCAAAAATTCTGTCAATATTCGTGTGTGAACCAGCTTTCTGCAGTCCCTCATTGAGAGTTAATCGGTCTCCGAGTTCTAGACTTAAGCCTCGGATACTTGAACTTCTAAAATGGATTTCAGACTTTAAGAATCTCTATTTTAAACTTCTAAATCTATGTTTGAACTCTAGAAATGTATAGTACTAAAAAGACGAGAAAATCTCCAAGTTACCATTCCAAGTTTTTACACTCGGACAACAATTTTCAATACAGTACACGGCTGACAAGAAATTTGATTAAACACACAAGGTATTCTAAATATAGTTTTGCTACACCGACATCTTCATTGCCAAATTTTTTACACATCATGGGATGTCAACCAAGATGTCAAAAATGGATGTCAAAGTAGCTTTATTTTTCTGAATATGAACCATTTAGATAAAAAAATAATAATAATAAAATCATGCATTAATGAAAGAGATATGATATACAAGTGCTTTGATTTTGGTGTCATTTATTTATTTATTTATTTATTTTTTTGTTGATTTTACGAAAGAGATATGCTTTGGCATAGAAAATTAACATAATAAAGTACTTTCTTAAAAATTTTAGTACGAAATATCGATTCAAAGGACTGCACCATATATACGCCAGTGAAATCCTAAAGAGTTGAGATATTAACTAAGTGAGTACATCATTGATGGGCATACAGGGAATTGTATTCAAAATTAAAGCACTACGAATTAAAAGAAATGACTATATAAAGGGATTTCAGATGATACATACCACATGTAGTGATGGCAAAAAAACCGCATCGACGGGTTGGTGGGGCGGGACAGGGCAGAGCAGGGAGGGGGTGCCCCGCCCGAACCCGCCCCATGAAGAATAAAAAAATTCAAAAAAAAATTAATTAACAGGAATTTTTTGTAAAAATAAAAATTAAAAAAATTAAACAAGGCAAGGTTGTGCCGCGAACCCAACCCGCCCCATCTAAGGTGGGGCGGGGTGGGAGAGTGGCGTGGCGAGGCTGCCATCTCTAACCACATGAAAGGGGGCTCCATGTTAGAGTAATATTCAACAGGATATAAAAATGTGACCTGCGTAAATAAGGGTGCATGATCTATTCCACAATCACACAAGTCTAACATGGTTATCGCACTGACATGCAAAAGCATTAGTTGTTCCAGTGTGATCACCCATATAAATGTAGTATTATGAGAGGGTTGTGGAAGTTGTATGCCATCAAGAGTGCCTTGGAATGATTTGACTCCACTTAAACTAAAAATGGACCAATTCTTAATTCTGTCAAGCTGCTAAGAAAGCTTTCCCTTTACTGCAAACTCGCCATTGTGGAACATAGAAATTTGTTTATTCACCAGGACTTGAGAGAAGCCATTCCCCCAAATCTATTGGAAATGAACATAGACCGTTGCACTCATTCACTTTGAGAGTCTCAAGAGAAGTACACTACTCGAGTATTTCACCTGGCAGGCTGCTCAATCCATAGGATATTACAATTTCTAATTATCTAATGGATATGAAACTGTTTTGTACACTTAGTTATGAAACTCAGTGGAGACTTGGGCATTCACTTATTCTCAGTATCTCAATAGGCTGGAGGCTGTGTAGACCATCTGGCATTTCCCTCCAATACTAGCACCTCTAAATGTTGAATTCCCCAGCAACATTTTGTCAGGCATATTTGTCTGCAAAAACTATGTACCCAGATAACACTTTCTTTCTTGAGATCCTTTGTATTCCTTTTCTAAAGTTATTTTTTTAGCAAAGTATCTAATTTGAGGAATGCTATCTCCAGTGATACGCTCCTCAATAAAATTTTCTGATTTTGAAACCGAATTCAGTATTGCCATAAATATCCTTAGTCTCCTGCAAGCAGGAATTTTGGAACAAAATAATAATATATCTACTGCTATAGTTTCCAGATCACTTCCTTGATTATTAGAAAGATAATCTTTCTGCCATCTAGAGCTGGACTCGCTTTTCTACATCTATTTCAGAATCCTCGTAAAATATTGAGCAGTAAGCAAAACATTTTTTTTTTAATTATTTTAAGCAATGAAGGCGGTAAGCAATGAAAGCTTACTTTTATACTAGCACGACACTAACTTCATCCCCTTTATAATTTGAAAGAGTTGGTAGGATAAAGAACCACTCGTCTTTTCCTTCTTTTCGTGAAACTCCGTAGACCATGTTTGCAATTATTTTCAAACTCCCTACATCTTCGCATTTATTATCAAACTCATTGGCTCATAGTTCTGTTATATATCAGCTTACGAATGTCCTTGCTTTGATTATAGACCAGCATTTATCATTGCTTTGATTATGGACCAGCATTCACCACCGAGCAATTTTCCCTAGCAATTGACTGATAGTTCTAGTATATCCCCGCATTTATTATCAAACTCATTAGCTCATAGTTCTCATACATATCTGCTTCCAAATGTCCTTGCTTTGATTATGGACCAACATTTATCCTTACTCTGATTATGGACCAGCATTCACCACCAATTACCTTGCTTTGATTATAGACCAGCATTTATCATTGCTTTGATTATGGACCAGCATTCACCACCGAGCAATTTTCCCTAGCAATTGACTGATAGTTCTAGTATATCCCCGCATTTATTATCAAACTCATTAGCTCATAGTTCTGATACATATCTGCTTCCAAATGTCCTTGCTTTGATTATGGACCAACATTTATCCTTACTCTGATTATGGACCAGCATTCACCACCAATTTTCTCTAGCAACATGGATCATCATGCAGGTTGACAATTAATGCCACACTTGCATTTTTTAAAATCATCCCAAGCTTGTCTACTTTCTCTTTGAAAATTTTCTTTAAATATTTGAGAAATCCATTTGGGAAGCCTTATCTCATCAAAATTTTGTGATCCACATACCCAAATCCTTTTGTCGAAACGCTTCTCTACTAGGTGGTGATTGAATATTAAGTGAGCTAGAGTTGCCTTTCCGAGTCCTCCAATTCCAACATATTCATCGCTAGGCTTAATCAATAAATTCACTGTTTTTAATGTATCATTATCTCTTCCCAGAACAATATGATCACAACTTATGCTGTCAGTTTCCCTCAAGGGAGGCGAATAAGGAGCACAATTTGCAACCCTCCTCTGAAAGCCATGGCGATCAGCTTCATAATGTATCAGTTTCAATTCCACATTTATTTTTTTGATTCTACGAGTCATTTTCCATCTGAATCTCAAAAGCATATTAGAAGAGAAGCATAAGCATATGTTTTGCTTCATCTGGTTCCGTATCTCCGCAGTACAACACAGATCTTCATAGTTTCTCTCATCCAAAACATCATCATAATCATAAGCAACAAATTGGAATTTTTTGAGCCATATTTTGACAGTCCCATCTGTAAATTGGCGTCGTTCAGCATCCTCTAAGACTTGCTTAACCATGTACAATGATTCTCTTAGCTTTCTTAACTCTTGCTTGAAGCCTCGCACTAGATTGAACTCTTGGTGAGCAACTTCTCAATTGCAACTTGCACAGTGACACCGACTGTAGCATCCAGTTGATCTTGCTTTCAATTTAAGCAGTTCTCTGCAAACAGAAATAGCAATAATAGTACAAGTTCAACAAATGGCCAGATATCAGGTTGATAGGCTTGAATTTGACGAAACAACTGCACAAGATAGAATATTGCTCAATTCTTGAGTCAATGAACCCAATCAAGTTTTATTCATTATCATTCATAAAATAATTTTAAATTCCTGAAAGCCTTTAAAGCAAATTGTTAAAAAAATATAGTTTCTAATTCCGTATGGATCTTGTCAGTTATTGGATGAATTCATTCATATTTTTCAGAGATAATTACTAAAAACTACTATTCTTACAAGGAGTATAAGCAGAAACCAGTTTATGAAGTAGGATACTTAAGATCTTGAAAAACCCATTCTCAATAGCCCAGAAATTATTTGAATTTGTAATTTCTACATAGATCTAGGTTTTGATATTTCATTAGCTACAAAAATAAAATAGAAGTCAAAAATTCTATAAAAGCTTTTTGAAGACGAATGAAACATTACCTCTGTTGTTATCACCCTCGATTTGTTTGGAATGGATAGAAATTCGGTACATATGAGGGCAAATAATGAGAAGATGAAATTGCAGATTTTTCTCCACCTGACTGGCGGCGGTGGGAACTGGGACTCCTTTTCTTGGAAAAATTGATTTCCAATTTTGTCCTTTCATTGCCAAACAGACTGACAATTTTACCCCTCAAATCATTTCACCTAAAACCTATTCTTCCAATTCCATTTTGCAATTGTAATAATTTTGTTATAATAATATATACCAATAGTCATCTTCAATTAAATGAATTATATAATATTATATTTAAGTGAATTTATCATTTTTTTCATACAGTTGTCGCATAAACTAATATTGCACTACTGATAATGAATAGAAACTTTTATTGTTATTTCAAAAACTTTTATTAAATGTGTGTTCGGTAGAGATTAAAATCGAATTAAAATTAAAAAATTAGTTGTTACTATTGACTTTTATTAGACGAGTGAGACCCAATAACGACTATATTTTCAATTTTAATTGAATTTTAAGCCATACCGAATACGCCCTAAATTTTGTTGAATTTGATGCCATATGTATGAAATTATAAAATGAGGCCTACAACGTTTGAATAGGCCGAATATGATAGATATACATTTTCGCCTTTCACAAGTTTGTTCAAAAGATAAATATGTCCCTCGCAAATAATAAATACATAAAATCAGCCCTTTCTTCCACGCATTTGATTTTCATTAGTGGACAAAATGGACTCCAACAAAATAAAACAAATTCAGTTTGAACGTTGTTCTATCTACTATCATAGAAAACTCATTTCTCCACGCATATTAGACTTGTACGTAAGTTATGGTTTGTTTTTATAAATCTTTTAGAAGAAATAAATATATTAAATCTATAAATTTTAGATACATTAAAGTATAATTTGTTTGGAAGGATATCCAATCAAATTAAATTAAAGTAAAAATTAAGTTTATTATGTAATGAAAATTGAAGTTTTTTTTCAAAAAAGTTTAAAAAATTAAGGTCAAAATTAACATTTAATTTTAATAACATATTTTTATGAGGCCCATGACTTTTAATGCAATGTACAAAACTTCACTCTTCAATAAAAACTCTCCACCTCTTTCAAAAAAATCCTAAGGGCAAACTCAATAACAAATACCAATCAATTTCAAGCAATGCTCAAACTTGACTACGGGAGTAACTTGATCATCATATCAGCATGATTATTTTGGGTACCAATTTTGCTTGCAACAATATCAAATTATTCACTGAGTTGAACTTTCACCTTTCTTATCTCTCTATTATCCTTGGCTACTATCAGCGTATCATCAACATATAAGAGTAGATATACAAACGACCTATCACCACACTTCTTAAAGTAATCACAACTATTATAATTGCTTCTTTTGAAGTCATGAGTAACCATAAATGAGTCAAACATCTTATACTACTGAACAAATTTCCAACTAATAGCACAATCACCAATAGAGAATATAAGAGATCTTTTCTTACCAAAATCTCTAACAAAATCAGAATCAACACAACTGCATCTGTGGAAGGTTCTTCACTGAAATGAATACATTCGGCTATACTTAAATAATAAGCAATCAAATCAGCCTCACCGTACCTCTATAAAGGTCTAATATCTCTTTTGGGTCTGTCTTTAGCAATTGAATACTATGGGGCCGCTGGTGGTTATGACACAGCGACACTACCCTTAACTTCTGAACTAATTTGATATGTATACTCTAGTATAGACCTTAAACCAAACCAAACTCAAATTTCACATACGTGTTTAATTTTTGCTGATTTGTATCAATAGATTCTGTAGAACTCTGCAAGACATATAATTGGGCAAACCTTCTTTGCCTCTTCATCATAACACGAGCATATTTGCTAACATTCAGGACTCCACCTTCACTAGAATACTTGTACCCTTTTGAATCAAAAGTACTTAAAGATATAAAATTTCTTTTTAATTCTGGAAAATGTCTCATCTCACCAAATATCCTGACAGTTTCATCGAACAGCTTAATCTTGATTGTTTCAATACCAACTATTTCACAAGGTGCATTATTACCTATTATCATAGTACTTTTGGAAACTAATTCATATGTTGAAAATCAATCCCGATTGACAAATATGAAACGTGGAAGCTGTATCAAGAATCTAATCATCGCAAGGTTTGGATTCGTCGCCAGAAATAACTAGAAGTTTTACATCACTATGGCCATCTTGTGCAAAACTGGTTTCACCTGAATTTTCTAATTGTTTTTTCTTCTAATCAGCAATAGCTATTTTATCCTTACTTTGCAACTTATAGTTTTCGATTTAATGTGCCCCTTTTTTCTTACAATAATTATAAATCTATCGTTATTTTTAAACTTTGATCTACCATTCGCATAACCACTGGAAAAACTTTCACATGTTCTAACACAAACAACAAGGCCCTCTACCTAAGCCTCAGATCCAACCACAGGCTGCATCATTTTCTCCTTTAAAAATAAAGCATTAAATACTTAATCTATGGTGAGAGTAAAACGATTGGACAACACAGTGTCCCTAAAAGATATATATGAAAAAGTAGTGAACACAACAAAATCAACTCCAAATCTTCTTCATCATACTTGACCTCCATGGTCTCAAGATAAGCGATAATTTCCTTAAAGACAGTTGGGTAATCTTCTATATACTCACCTTCTATCATGCCATGAGAATACAATCGCTGCTTCAGATGCAGTTTACTGGTTAGACTTTTCGTCGTACATAATCGCTCCAATTTTAACCATAACGCAGCGGTAGTTTTCTCCGCTAAAAAGTCCTAAAGAATTTGATTTGATAGATCAAGATGAATTTTGAGATAAAGCCTTTCGATCTTTATGTTGGTTTTTCTCTTGCATTCAAGTTGAAGACATCTTATCAAACCCTAACAGCGCATCATTCAAGTTCATCTGTGCGAGGTAAGCCCTCATCTTGACCTGTCATAACAAAAATCTAATGTTGGAATTCAAAGGTGATATTTCGTATTCATAATTACCATCACAGAAAATCAGGCCTCACTTTGATGCCAATTTCTTATAATTAAGGCAAAAATTGGCAATACATGAAGAATAAGAACAAAAACACAAGATTTATATTGAAACTCCATTTGGGAAAAACCCAGGGGTAGAGAAAGAGAAATTCATTATATCAAAGGATGATTTTTAGAGATATGATTACTCTTCATATATATAGTACAAAGAAGAGCATAACATAAGGTGGAGTCCTTATATAACAAGCCTACAAATAATGGAGTGTTTGACGTTGTTTAGGAAGGAAACAACTAACAAAATCGCCAACAGATTCCAACCAAAAAACACCACTGCTCGAGAGGCACGTAGGTAGCGAGTGGTCAATGAACTGAAAAGGACACTCGAGAACCCATGGTGAGGACTATGAGCGTTTTGCACCAATTTCTTTTCCTTGTTCCAATTTTTACTTCTTCAAGACATACTAGCAACTCCCAATAGAATTCAGGTGATATCCGAACTCTAACAGTTTGATTTAATATATCTTTTAGAAGCAATATTTAATGTATTAAATAAATAAATTTTAGATAAATTTAAGTATAATTTTATTTGGATGGAGATTCGATCAAATTAAATTAAAGCAAAAATTAAGTTTGTTTCATAGTGAAAATTGAAGTGCTTGTTTAGAAATGTTTTAAAAATTGAGGTAAAAATCAATAATTAAATTAACCACAGATTTTATACAATCCACAACTTTTATCATTTTTTCAATCACAAATTTCGTCGACTTTTATTATTTTTTTCAAACAACCTCGAAAACATAAAGCGTAATAGATAATGTAGTGGATTTAAATATTGTAACTACAGGGAATGACTAATAATGAATTGTTATCTATACACACAACACATAAATAAAATTCAGTTGGTCCTATCTTATTTTTCCCTATTGTATTATATTTCACAAAATTTTGTTTTCTTTGTTGACCCCATTTTTCGTAATGGTTATGTGGACAATAGGTGCCGATCCACTCGCATCCACACAAGAAAATCCCAAAACATTTTGACTGGAGAGCCGAACAGAGGAAGGTGGCGTTTATAGATGTAGGAGATACTTACGACGTGAGATAAAAATGTTTGAGCACCAACAATATGATCAACGGTAATGACATATTTAACTAACAATCATAAAAAACTCAAACCAAAGTGAAAATAAACTTAACTCAAGCGAATAAATATAGAAAAGCAAGAAAGAAGATCGAATGTGGTTTGAAGTGTGATGAGTTGCATTAGGTTAAAATGTTACAAGAGTTGCTTATTTATAGACTCTTGACCGACGTGGTAACCGTTGGATGAGAACTACGTGACTTCATCTCCTAGCCGAAGCCTCACATCACTCAGCCTACTAGCATATAATATATGTACAATGGGTCAGCCACACTATACCCTACACTGACCATCCTGATGTTCATCATCATTAACGTTACATCAATCATTCAAAGAGATTGTCTGTAGATCCTCTAAAAGATAACAATGGTTTCGGCCAAAGGGGCTTCGGGTGGAATAAGGACTTCAGCCAAAGAAAGGGCTTTGGCCAAAGTGAGCTTCAGAGCAAAGAGTATCGGCTTCTTCTTTGACTTCTTTATCTTAACCACTTGGGTCTTTGTGGATTTTGTCATATCGACTCAATGTTCTCATGTGGGCTACAACGTGAATCTGATTCATTGTCTCCACGTAGACTACAGTAGCCTTGGTGGCGAGGCGTAACAATAATCCCCCAAGTTTAAATATAAATATTTATATTATAATTAGAATTTGAAAGTAGAGCTATTATGAATAGCTCGTGGTACTTATCAAAGGTGTTATCTGAAGCTGTGTACTTTGAAGTTTATGATTTTTTTGGTAAAGCTGGGAAGCACCAATTGAGATCTTTTTATCCGAGGTTGTTTGCTCAGAAGTGGTTTTGGGTACCTGAAGCCTTGTCGAAGCTATCCATGTTGAGGCTGAGGTAATGTATCTCTTCTATTTACAGAAGTTGTAGTGCATTAATTCTGAAGAGGCCTGTTTTTAAAAACTTTAGAAACATGAAGCATTCTTAATTATTGCGCCTAAATGATTTGATGTTTTATACATTTTCAAGAAATGACTGTTGAAGCGGTTTAACTTTCAATACACACAACCGTCACCGCATTTAATAAGCAATGATTGACGTGAAACTGGGAACGGGATACGCGTGGAAATCACAGAATTAATTTGAAAATGCTTGGAAAGCCCAAATTCAGGTTGTAGACGGTAGAATCTCGACCCGCAAATTATTGAACTAAGCAACCAAACAAAAATGAAGTTTGAATGACCTTTTGATTACAAAACCAACGAACCTCGATTTGTGAACGCCACAAAAGGTGCATAATCCTTTGATAAGTTCTAAAGGTTAAACGCCACAAATATTAAAACAATATTTGATGAGTCCGATANTGTTTTTTTAACACAATGAAACAATGAAGTATTTATATGAAACCTCTAAAAACCCTAATTGCAAGAAAATATAATTCTAATATTGTAAAAATTGCTAAAAATATAGAATTCTAATTAAACTAGGAAACTGCCAAAAATTGAATATCTCGTGCCGATTTTGATCTTTATGTGGTCACATCAATGATGATTGCTGCAAGCGTGTTTTATAGGAGGCAGAAGGAGTGTCGTGCTTGATTTAGAAGCTTTAATCTGGACCGTAGAAGATGAAGTGGCAGACGTGATGGATGACCGAATTGAATCTTAAATGAACGGTTGGATGGTCCAGATCCATATCCAACTGTTAGGATTCATGACCTCCGCTCTAAAAGAGAACAGTTTTGGGTGACTTTCACGAACAAAGAACAATTAAACTCCCCAAAACTTTCTTGGTCTTCAACTTTACTTTGATTCTTCAGGTTACTTTCATGATTTTCGGCCATTTTCCAAAACTCCGATCTCTTTTTCAGCGATTTTATTGTTCAATTTTGCAAGTATTTCAAACTTCTTTGATTTTGAATTTCATGGCTTCTTCACATTCTAACGGGGGACTTAGACATTTGTACTGTAGCCTCTGAGCTGGGGTTACAATAACCAATATTATTGAAAACGTCCAAGCCATTAGAGCTAGTTAGAGTGTCTTGCCCACAAGGGAAGGTTAAAATACCTTCAAATGTAATCATAGCCGACCTTGTAGATATGAGAGAGAAATATTGCATTCCCTACAATATCGAACTTCTAGCTCACTCTCCTGACGAGCGAGCATGCTTTCCTAGGCAGGAGAGCATCGTTGTCAGTAAGTTTCTTCTGAAGGGGGACTTTTTCTGTTCCCTTCATCCTTTCTTTAGAGCTGTAATTAAGTTGTACGGGCTGGTACCTACCCAGCTTGTCCCCAATTTTGGAGCCAACTAATGGGGACTTACTTATTGTGGAAGGACACTTCATTGCGTGAAGACATGCCCCTCTATATCTTCCAACCCAGAGTATTAGTTAAAGGGGACTCTAACAATTGGTATTCCTTGTGTCTGAGGATGGGGAGCTCGCTCCCCATTCGCTATAAGCCTTCATTTCCTCCATCAAATGATGGAAGAAGACTTGGTTCTGGGTGAGGATATAATAGCAAACATGTGAGGGAGATACAGTTCCTTACATAGTAGTTCCAACCTCTTATTTAGAAGCTCGTGAGTGTTACACCTTGAGTTGCCTTTTACCTGAAGTTAGTCTTATTCTAATTTTTTCCATCTTTCCCAGGGTCGGTTGATCTCTTTGAACTAACCCAAGCAGAGTTGGGTGTCATAGAGGACATCTACCTTCGTTCCCTATCTTTGAGAGAGTTTGACCGTTTGATCAAGTGAAAGCGATTCTTCAAGGAGTTCTGCTTAATGGCACAGAGAGGTAACTTTCTCATGTATGCATTGTCTTTACTATTGATGGTTAATTTACGATGGTCCTCAATGTCTTTTATAGAAAATTTTGAGAAGATGAGGCACCCCATCCCTGATATGCCTTCCATTCTTGCCGCCACCTCCATTGCCGAGAAGAAGGGGTTCAAGTCCTCATCTGTTGCAGCAAAACATGTGATGGACCAAGTAGAGAAGATCAACAAGGAGGCCACTAGTCGGGAAGGAGAATGGGACAAGGGAAAAAACAAAGTGGAGGAGGTCCCCAAGAATAAGTATATATTCTCCTCTATCGGATAGGGTGGGTTAATGGTCAGCCTATGATGAGTGTAACTAACTCATTAAACAAATACATTTAAATCATAGTTTTCGGCATGTTCTTGAGCACTTATGAGCATTTTGATGTGTATATTCATGTTCTTTTGTAGTTTAAATACATTGGAAAAAATGACGTATTTTGAAGTTTGGAATAGAGCTAAGATAATGATCATGAATGAGGTGAAACAAGGAAAAACTTGAAGTGAAATAAGGAAGGGAATTGGGAGCCATGGCGCCACATTTGGGCACAACAGCGCCCAAGAAAACAAAAATGAAGACAACGAGTTGGGCGCCGCTCCTGGGCGTTGCGGCACCCAGCATGTAAGAAATCGGCAGAATAGGCAGCGCCGGTTCTGGGCGCCGTGACCCGAGAGAAGAGAAAAGGCTATTTTTAATGAATTTCTCGGCCTGACCCAACTCCAATCCATGTTATTATTTTAAGAGGCTATAAATACAAGTTGTAAGACCTATTTGAATAGAGAAATGACGGCTTAGAAGACAAGAGGAAGGAGAATTGATCTAGAGCAAAAATGATAAGTAATTGGAGGAGAATTCAAGCGGCAAATGAGTTTTTCTTATTCTTTTCTTCTCCATGTTCTTTAATTCAGATTTTAATATATTGTTTTTAGTAGTCATGGGCTAATTTTAATATCTAGGGATTGAAGTAACTAAACTTGAGACATGTTTGGATTCTTTTATAATTAATTCATTTGTGATCATTATTGAGCATTGCTTTCAATTACCTGATCAATAATTGAATAATTTGCTGTTTTAAATTTTGGCATTCGAGAGAGGGAAATTTAGGCGTGATCTAAGAGTTACACAACCTAGGAGTTTATAGATTTCGAGAGGAAGTATAATTCCTTTTAGGCTTATTTCATCTAAGAATCTTGCGTTAATAATTTCTATAGTGTTAATTCGGAATAGAGATATTGGAATTAAAGTATAGAAATAGGTTCTATTTAGCACTCGAGAGAGAGAATATAATTTAATTTATGGTTGTTGCCTATGAATTCAGGAAAAAGTGATAGAGGTAACTATAAAAGTTGAAAAACATTGTTGATAG